>CAUVYR010000348.1:0-174882 GCA_963556235.1 Cryptophagus acutangulus | reverse complement strand
GGTTAAGAGAGTGTCATTAAGCGAAAGACCTTCCGAGGTCTTAGCTGAGGCGTCAAAAACCACCCGGAGTTTCGTGGTAACGCTGTCCGGTTTGAGGACACAGTGGTGCGGAATATAATAACAACCCGGAGAGTCGATAGGGTTCTCAAGGAGCTCCATGTGTCCTAAGTCCTCATATTCTCGCATAAATAAAGAATATTGCCGATACAAATCCAAATTATTTATTAACCGACGTTCTAAAGATAGAAACCGACGTTGAGCAATTATACGAGAATCAGAAAACTCTGGGTTATTAAATTTAAACGGTAGCGGAACCTCAAATCTTCCGGTAAAATCCCGTAGATGTTGAGAAGCAAAAATTTGCTCTGCGGAAGTGTCTTCATCTGACAGCGGTTGAGCGCTAGGAACTTCTTCCACATCCCAGAATTTTTGGACAATTGCTTCTAGAGAGGGTTCTTCAACCAAACTACAGAGTGAAGTGACATTAGTCGCATCAGGAGGCGCGCCGAGAGTGACCCGTCCCATTAAAATCCACCCAAACACGGTGTCGATGGCGGTAGGTTCGTTACATTCACCAGCGCGTCGACCCGTTTTTACAGCCATGGCGAAAATCTCGGCACCTAATAGCAAGTCTATGCTACTTGACATGTCGAAATTCGGATCGGCGAGGTTAAGGTTATTAAGATGTGGCCAAGGTTTTCTAGAGAAGTTAGCGCTTGGCATATTACCACACACTTGAGGTAAAACAACCGCTTCGATACTATATTGAGGTTGTTGCAAGTTCCGCGGTTGAATTCTGCAAGTAACGCCTTGAGACGCTCCTGCCTTCATTTGACCTAAACCATGAATGTTGAAAGACAGTTTAGTTCTTGAGAAACCTAACCGATTTGCACATTTTTCCGAGATAAAATTCGCTTGGCTAGCACTGTCTAACAGGACGCGAGCTGGATGCTTGACTCCCTTTTGGTCCAAAAGATCAATCACAGCGGTCGATAACATAACAGTTGAGGCAGCGGGCGTTATACTAGCTAGAGAATGTACAATTTGCGAGGCGTTTTGCGACGAAGACGGCGAAGGCGACGAGGGACCAGGCTGATTAGCCCGTGCAGTATGTGGAGAGAGAACCGGAGTGAAATGCAAAAGCGAGTGATGTTTTTGTCCACACGAACGACAGTTAGATTCTGAGTTGCAATTTTTAATTTGGTGTTTATCACCGAGACAATTTACGCACCAGTTGTGCTCCTTGACTACATCATAACGCTCTTTAGGAGATTTTGCCAAAAATGCCGAACATTTATAAATGACATGATCCTGTTTACACAACGCACACGACTTATCCGTGCGGATTAAGAAAGAAGACCCTTGCCGAGGAGAGCTGAAGTGATGTGTCTCTTTTGAGCTTGACTGAGGTTTCTTTGAAGGAGAATTCATAAATGAAACAGTGTCAAACGCGTCACACTGTTTCGTCACAAAATCAATAATATTTTCAAAAGACGGGGTCTCATCGTCCAACATATTAGCCAATTCGAATCGCGTTACCGTTTCCGAGTTAAGCCTTTTTAGAAACATGTGAAACAATATAAAGTCCCATTGTTCTACGAGATATCCAAGATTCTTTAATGCAGCTATATTTTCAGCGAATGTATTTATTAAAAGTCGCAGAGTTTTCGAGTTTGCCAACGCGTCCGTCAACTTTGGAGCATTGTCAAGAGCATTCCAATGCGATGAGGCTAGTAATCGTTTATTATCGTAGCGTTTGACAAGCGAATCGTATGCTATCATATAGTTATCAGAAGATTTTGGAATGCATTGAACCAATGACAACGCAGCACCTCGAAGGCAAGAAGTTAAAAAATTAAATTTTTCAATACCCGATAACGACGTGGTATGATGGATCGTGGAGTTAAACATATCGAAAAATGATTTCCAACATTTTATGTCACCGTCAAATTTCGGAAGTTCAAGGCGCGGAAGTTTTACATGATTTGACGCGGCGGTCGAACCATTATGAGTCTCCAATTCAGGTGTATTCCCTTTGATTAATCCAGAGCAGATACCTTGAATTGTATAATAATTATGATTGAACGCGTGTCGAATGTCCCCCTGTTCCTTCAAGTTTGCATTCTCCTGAGTGCAAAGAATGCTCAACACAGTGTTATGATGGGTGTTGAAGTCGTCAAACAACCGATCTACCGAAGAAACCCTAGCTTGCAGTTGTACGAGTAGATAATCGTAATTTTCGTCTTTTTTGTACGCCTGATTGGCGACATTCTTAATTTCTGCCATTTGTTCCATTACATCATCGCGGAAAGCGGTTGCTAATTTCAATTTAGCAGCAGCCATAATTAAAGAATAAAGAACCGACAAGAATGAAACAAGGACGGATAACGATAAATTCAAATTTAGCAAACTTAAATTCGTGCGAATGTATAAAAAACACGAAACCGAGCACGCAAGAATGCGAAACAAAAAACGTGCGAACAAAAAATGTGATAGCGACTGTGTATCAAACCAAGCAAACCTTATAGCAAATACTATTAGATTGCCAAAATAATAACTAAATTGCGAATAATTTATCAACGAAACCGAAAATGTTAATGAGAATTATACCCGTGACAATTACAAAGCGAACCCAAAATCACGACAGTACACACTGCTGGTGCCGATAATCCGGCTCGAAGGACCAAATGTTTAAAACGCGGCGAAGCCTGTACTATCGGGGTCGTAAACCCGCTTTGCAATAGTAAGCGAAAATAATGAATAGCAACAAATTTAAGTAGTACTTACCCTAACTAACGATGTAAAGTCCGCGAAGTAGATGCGGTCGGATCGTGGTGGTGCAATTAGGCGGTGCACTTAGGCGGTGCACGAACAATTAGTCGTACGATCGCGTACGACGAAAGCAGAAAGGACGAGAGGAACTGAATGAGGAAA
Organism: Cryptophagus acutangulus; assembly: GCA_963556235.1. Lineage (NCBI taxonomy): Eukaryota > Metazoa > Arthropoda > Insecta > Coleoptera > Cryptophagidae > Cryptophagus > Cryptophagus acutangulus. The sequence goes on along the minus strand of CAUVYR010000348.1, from coordinate 171,948 downwards.
GATGGATTGGCGAGAGGTGCAAATCGTAATCGATTCAAATCGATAAATTAATAATTAACTAAAGCGTTGGCGAGAGTAACACGAGTCAAGCGGTATATTACTTGCGACACATTCAAGCGTAAAAACAGGACTCACCATCCAAAGCGCTACCACCCGTACGCAATATTTTATTGCCAAAAAAACCGTCGCGATCAGGTGATCGTCAAAACTCGCAAGTACTACAAAAAATGCTGCTTTATACTGGCTTTAGCGATAAATTCAAATACAGGTATAATTCTCTCAAACAATTACAAGACAAAACAAACATGTAAAACGGATTCCGAACATATTTATTTATTTATTTATTTATTTATTTATTTATTTATTTATTTATTTATTTATTTATTTATTTATTTATTTATTTATTTATTTATTTATTTATTTATTTATTTATTTATTTATTTATTTATTTATTTATTTATTTATTTATTTATTTATTTATTTATTTATTTATTTATTTATTTATTTATTTATTTATTTATTTATTTATTTATTTATTTATTTATTTATTTATTTATTTATTTATTTATTTATTTATTTATTTATTTATTTATTTATTTATTTATTTATTTATTTATTTATTTATTTATTTATTTATTTATTTATTTATTTATTTATTTATTTATTTATTTATTTATTTATTTATTTATTTATTTATTTATTTATTTATTTATTTATTTATTTATTTATTTATTTATTTATTTATTTATTTATTTATTTATTTATTTATTTATTTATTTATTTATTTATTTATTTATTTATTTATTTATTTATTTATTTATTTATTTATTTATTTATTTATTTATTTATTTATTTATTTATTTATTTATTTATTTATTTATTTATTTATTTATTTATTTATTTATTTATTTATTTATTTATTTATTTATTTATTTATTTATTTATTTATTTATTTATTTATTTATTTATTTATTTATTTATTTATTTATTTATTTATTTATTTATTTATTTATTTATTTATTTATTTATTTATTTATTTATTTATTTATTTATTTATTTATTTATTTATTTATTTATTTATTTATTTATTTATTTATTTATTTATTTATTTATTTATTTATTTATTTATTTATTTATTTATTTATTTATTTATTTATTTATTTATTTATTTATTTATTTATTTATTTATTTATTTATTTATTTATTTATTTATTTATTTATTTATTTATTTATTTATTTATTTATTTATTTATTTATTTATTTATTTATTTATTTATTTATTTATTTATTTATTTATTTATTTATTTATTTATTTATTTATTTATTTATTTATTTATTTATTTATTTATTTATTTATTTATTTATTTATTTATTTATTTATTTATTTATTTATTTATTTATTTATTTATTTATTTATTTATTTATTTATTTATTTATTTATTTATTTATTTATTTATTTATTTATTTATTTATTTATTTATTTATTTATTTATTTATTTATTTATTTATTTATTTATTTATTTATTTATTTATTTATTTATTTATTTATTTATTTATTTATTTATTTATTTATTTATTTATTTATTTATTTATTTATTTATTTATTTATTTATTTATTTATTTATTTATTTATTTATTTATTTATTTATTTATTTATTTATTTATTTATTTATTTATTTATTTATTTATTTATTTATTTATTTATTTATTTATTTATTTATTTATTTATTTATTTATTTATTTATTTATTTATTTATTTATTTATTTATTTATTTATTTATTTATTTATTTATTTATTTATTTATTTATTTATTTATTTATTTATTTATTTATTTATTTATTTATTTATTTATTTATTTATTTATTTATTTATTTATTTATTTATTTATTTATTTATTTATTTATTTATTTATTTATTTATTTATTTATTTATTTATTTATTTATTTATTTATTTATTTATTTATTTATTTATTTATTTATTTATTTATTTATTTATTTATTTATTTATTTATTTATTTATTTATTTATTTATTTATTTATTTATTTATTTATTTATTTATTTATTTATTTATTTATTTATTTATTTATTTATTTATTTATTTATTTATTTATTTATTTATTTATTTATTTATTTATTTATTTATTTATTTATTTATTTATTTATTTATTTATTTATTTATTTATTTATTTATTTATTTATTTATTTATTTATTTATTTATTTATTTATTTATTTATTTATTTATTTATTTATTTATTTATTTATTTATTTATTTATTTATTTATTTATTTATTTATTTATTTATTTATTTATTTATTTATTTATTTATTTATTTATTTATTTATTTATTTATTTATTTATTTATTTATTTATTTATTTATTTATTTATTTATTTATTTATTTATTTATTTATTTATTTATTTATTTATTTATTTATTTATTTATTTATTTATTTATTTATTTATTTATTTATTTATTTATTTATTTATTTATTTATTTATTTATTTATTTATTTATTTATTTATTTATTTATTTATTTATTTATTTATTTATTTATTTATTTATTTATTTATTTATTTATTTATTTATTTATTTATTTATTTATTTATTTATTTATTTATTTATTTATTTATTTATTTATTTATTTATTTATTTATTTATTTATTTATTTATTTATTTATTTATTTATTTATTTATTTATTTATTTATTTATTTATTTATTTATTTATTTATTTATTTATTTATTTATTTATTTATTTATTTATTTATTTATTTATTTATTTATTTATTTATTTATTTATTTATTTATTTATTTATTTATTTATTTATTTATTTATTTATTTATTTATTTATTTATTTATTTATTTATTTATTTATTTATTTATTTATTTATTTATTTATTTATTTATTTATTTATTTATTTATTTATTTATTTATTTATTTATTTATTTATTTATTTATTTATTTATTTATTTATTTATTTATTTATTTATTTATTTATTTATTTATTTATTTATTTATTTATTTATTTATTTATTTATTTATTTATTTATTTATTTATTTATTTATTTATTTATTTATTTATTTATTTATTTATTTATTTATTTATTTATTTATTTATTTATTTATTTATTTATTTATTTATTTATTTATTTATTTATTTATTTATTTATTTATTTATTTATTTATTTATTTATTTATTTATTTATTTATTTATTTATTTATTTATTTATTTATTTATTTATTTATTTATTTATTTATTTATTTATTTATTTATTTATTTATTTATTTATTTATTTATTTATTTATTTATTTATTTATTTATTTATTTATTTATTTATTTATTTATTTATTTATTTATTTATTTATTTATTTATTTATTTATTTATTTATTTATTTATTTATTTATTTATTTATTTATTTATTTATTTATTTATTTATTTATTTATTTATTTATTTATTTATTTATTTATTTATTTATTTATTTATTTATTTATTTATTTATTTATTTATTTATTTATTTATTTATTTATTTATTTATTTATTTATTTATTTATTTATTTATTTATTTATTTATTTATTTATTTATTTATTTATTTATTTATTTATTTATTTATTTATTTATTTATTTATTTATTTATTTATTTATTTATTTATTTATTTATTTATTTATTTATTTATTTATTTATTTATTTATTTATTTATTTATTTATTTATTTATTTATTTATTTATTTATTTATTTATTTATTTATTTATTTATTTATTTATTTATTTATTTATTTATTTATTTATTTATTTATTTATTTATTTATTTATTTATTTATTTATTTATTTATTTATTTATTTATTTATTTATTTATTTATTTATTTATTTATTTATTTATTTATTTATTTATTTATTTATTTATTTATTTATTTATTTATTTATTTATTTATTTATTTATTTATTTATTTATTTATTTATTTATTTATTTATTTATTTATTTATTTATTTATTTATTTATTTATTTATTTATTTATTTATTTATTTATTTATTTATTTATTTATTTATTTATTTATTTATTTATTTATTTATTTATTTATTTATTTATTTATTTATTTATTTATTTATTTATTTATTTATTTATTTATTTATTTATTTATTTATTTATTTATTTATTTATTTATTTATTTATTTATTTATTTATTTATTTATTTATTTATTTATTTATTTATTTATTTATTTATTTATTTATTTATTTATTTATTTATTTATTTATTTATTTATTTATTTATTTATTTATTTATTTATTTATTTATTTATTTATTTATTTATTTATTTATTTATTTATTTATTTATTTATTTATTTATTTATTTATTTATTTATTTATTTATTTATTTATTTATTTATTTATTTATTTATTTATTTATTTATTTATTTATTTATTTATTTATTTATTTATTTATTTATTTATTTATTTATTTATTTATTTATTTATTTATTTATTTATTTATTTATTTATTTATTTATTTATTTATTTATTTATTTATTTATTTATTTATTTATTTATTTATTTATTTATTTATTTATTTATTTATTTATTTATTTATTTATTTATTTATTTATTTATTTATTTATTTATTTATTTATTTATTTATTTATTTATTTATTTATTTATTTATTTATTTATTTATTTATTTATTTATTTATTTATTTATTTATTTATTTATTTATTTATTTATTTATTTATTTATTTATTTATTTATTTATTTATTTATTTATTTATTTATTTATTTATTTATTTATTTATTTATTTATTTATTTATTTATTTATTTATTTATTTATTTATTTATTTATTTATTTATTTATTTATTTATTTATTTATTTATTTATTTATTTATTTATTTATTTATTTATTTATTTATTTATTTATTTATTTATTTATTTATTTATTTATTTATTTATTTATTTATTTATTTATTTATTTATTTATTTATTTATTTATTTATTTATTTATTTATTTATTTATTTATTTATTTATTTATTTATTTATTTATTTATTTATTTATTTATTTATTTATTTATTTATTTATTTATTTATTTATTTATTTATTTATTTATTTATTTATTTATTTATTTATTTATTTATTTATTTATTTATTTATTTATTTATTTATTTATTTATTTATTTATTTATTTATTTATTTATTTATTTATTTATTTATTTATTTATTTATTTATTTATTTATTTATTTATTTATTTATTTATTTATTTATTTATTTATTTATTTATTTATTTATTTATTTATTTATTTATTTATTTATTTATTTATTTATTTATTTATTTATTTATTTATTTATTTATTTATTTATTTATTTATTTATTTATTTATTTATTTATTTATTTATTTATTTATTTATTTATTTATTTATTTATTTATTTATTTACTAAATACAACACTCAACAGGACAGTTCCCAGTTGTAGAGTGAGGTTATAGAGCAAGTTACATGTGAAGAAATAGTACATTAATTATAAATAAGGTGGTATAACTATAGTTATAATGTATAAAAATGAATTGTAAAACAAGATAAATTAAGGTAAGATAGTGTACAAGCAAAATAGTATAACATATAAGACGTAACAATTAAAAGTATAGATGTATAACATAATTATCACAAAAAATCACAAAAAATCAGTCAACATTGCTGACTTAAAATTGTTCCTAGAACAGTTAAAAATATCACAACTGTTTGGACAGCTCAAATAGGCTGCATACATTTGGTGCAAAGGAGATGAAGCCAGCATGTTACTTTGAGGAACAGCACGATAAAACAAAGAATTAGATCGACTAGCTAGCCGTGGCACTTTAAATGAAATTAGACTGACTAGATTTGGACAATCAATTTTGTGATTCACAATATTATATAAAAACACACATAGCATAAAATTTCTTCGTTCCCAAAGACTATGAATATGAGACCGCTGCAACAATTGATTGTGGTTGAAACCTCTAGGAGGATATACTCCAGTAGAGCGAAAGGCAATGAATTTACAAAATTTTCGTTGTATACGTTCCAAAGTATTACACAACAAGCATACTCAAGCCTAGACCGAACAAGTGAATAATATAAGGTTTTCAGTGTGTCTACGTCAAGTCCGACCGAATTACGAATTATGTATCCCAATTGTCTTGAGGCAGCATTAGCAGTGCACTCAATATGTGGGCCAAATGATAGTCGACTATCAAAGGTGACACCCAAATCTTTTATAAGTTGTGGTCTTGTGAGGCAAGACCCAGCAAGCTCATAGGTATGAAGAAGAGGATTACGAGATCGGGAAAAGGACATGATCAAACATTTACTGACGTTAAGTGGGAGTCTATTTGCCAAGCACCAAGACCCAATCGAATTTAATGCATTCTGCAGCCGCAAACAATCAAGCTCGCACTCAATGTTGCAGAATATTTTGAGATCATCAGCGTAGAGAAGATGATGCACAGACAAATTACTCACAATGTCGTTTATAAAAATATTAAAAAACAGTGGACCTAAGATTGAGCCCTGGGGTACTCCAGAAACTTGGTTGAATACCCTTGAGTTAAACCCATTGCATTGGACAAATTGTTGACGGTCAATAAGGTAGGATTTGATTAGACTGATTAAAGATAGGGAAAGGCCAATATTGTCAAGTTTGGAAAGGAGAATGGAGTGATCAAGTCTGTCAAACGCCTTCGAGAAGTCAGTGTATATAACGTCAACCTGACCACGTTTGTCAAGTGATTCACAGATAAATTGAGTAGTACACACGAGATTTGTACTTGTGGACCGACCAGCCATGAAACCATGTTGGTGTACACTAATCATGTTTTTGGTGTGACTGTAGATGACATCATATAAAAGCGACTCGAAGACCTTGGCAAAGCAGGACATAATGGCAATTGGACGGTAGTTGGCTATATTACTGCGATCTCCCTTTTTAAAAACCGGCGTAACGCGTGAATATTTCCAAATACTAGGATAATGGGAATGCTGAAGGATAAGATTAAATATGAAGGATAAAGGATTACACAACACAGAAGCACAATCTTTAGCTATAAACGAAGGAACGCCATCAGGACCGACAGACAACTTATTTTTAGACGAACGAAGCGCTTTGAAGACATCGTTTACAGATACTTTTTGCCAATAAATAGTATTAGTGTTACTGGAAATGTTATCGAAATGACCGTTGTTAATAGATGAGGAAAAGGATGCTGAAAAATTACTAGCAAATGCATTGACAATGGATAGAGGGTTGCTTAAGGCAGTTCCGTTGTGAATCATTTGGGAAGGAATACTGGATATGTGACGTTTAGAGTTGACAAATGTCCAAAATTTGTTAGGATCAGCTTTAATTGAGTAGTTAAAATTTTGTACATAGGTTGTATATGCGTTCTTAATTAAAACTTTCAACTCAGACCGAATATTTTTAAATGCATTATAATTTACATATAACTGCGATATTTTTTGTGGAGTCTGTTTTTTAGACCAATTCTATGTATAATTTCACTATTAAACCAAGGCGGATAAGTTTTAGTACACGGTTTCTTTAATGGAACGAATTTAACAAACATAGTGTTTAAAATATTATAGAATTCATCTAAAACAAGATCCACATTATCAAATTTATTTAGCACTGACCAGTCGAAAGAAGAAAGATTTTCATAAAGTTGCTGAAAATTAGCTTTTTTAAAATTAAACGTGGAGCATGTAGTATGCGGAAAGGATTGTTTAGGTTCAGGATTGGTGTGAATGCTAATTAACAGAGATGGGTGATAAGGATCTTCCGGAAGGAGAGGATCGAAGCATCTATTAACGACGCACTTTGCGTTATATAACACAAGATCCAGCAATCTTCCAGTACTGTTCAAGACATCGTTGTATTGAGTCAGGTCAAAAAATGAACATAATTGTCTAAGTGATAGAGTAGCCTTATTAGTATGCTGATCATGAGAATTTACATATTCAGGTATGTTAAAGTCACCTACAACTAACAGTCTGCAACCGAACATACAGTAAAGCGATTCAATTGACGAAAAAAGTCGTTCGTAAACATCTACCGGTGTCTGTGGAGGAACATAAACAACAACAACATATAAGCTAGACAGAATTTTAACAACTAACACATCAATATCAGGTAAGTCTAGAAAAGTGTCACAGATGGAATTAGGGTTCAACATAGAAGCAACCAAAGAGCTCTTTACAGCAAGAAGTACGCCACCACCTCGAATTTTCCTGCAACCGACAAAATCTCTATCTGACCTGAACAAATTGTAGAGGTTAGAATCGACGATCTCAACATTGTCAACAGCATCAGACAACCAAGTTTCAGTAAATGCGATTACATCAAATGACGAATGAACAGTGTAGAAAGTGTTGTACAATGGATTGAGTTTAGTGTTCAAACCCCTAACGTTCTGATAAAAGCAATGAATAGTGGATTGTGTTTGCGACTTTGGTTGCTATATTGAACCAACGATTGATTCCTTAAATTTAGCTAGTGTTTTTGCATAGCAGTGACACTTGTTCAGATCCCAAGCCGCATGATTTGTGGACTGAGATTCGTTCGAACGTTTATTAAACGTAACACAATTGATACACAAACGAATTTCAGATTTACAATCGTTGACTTTGTGCTCACCTGTACATAAGGGACAGCATAGTTTACGTTTACAATTGTCAGCAATATGATGGAAACCACAACAATTAAAACAGCGTCTCAAATCGATAGCTTCAAAGACAGTGCAGTAGTCATAGCCAATAAAAACCTTGCCAGCTAGTACGATCCTTGAGTAAGTATTGGGATCAAGTTGAATTATGACCTGATAAATTTTATCATTTTTACGAACGCTAGAAAAAGAAATAAAAGTACATTCACTATCATCAGAAAATATATCAGAATTTTGAATTTTAAGGTAATTAATTATAGTTTCATTATCCAGTTTATCAGTTATTCCAACAATTCGAACTCTGGGATTTAAAGAAGCAGTTTCCTTGATTGTATATTTGGAAGACATTTTCTCAGCAACAAGTTTTTGAAATTCCGTTGAATCAGATTTAGATTTGCAACTGACTAGAAGACCACCATCGCTAGTGCTCTTAATATTGCTAAATGGAATCTTGGACACAGCAGGATTAACAGATTGAAGCAGTTCACTCTTGGTTGTTTTGGTTATTTGTGTAGAATCAATTGGCTTAATAAGAACCGAATGAGACTTTATTACAGAAGCGAAGGTCTTGGATTTACTTGTTGTAGGAGTCGAGTTGATAATTGGTGCACAAGGAACACCAAATTTCTCACGGATGAACTCAATATCCGATTTCAAAAGTTTGTTTTCATCCATCAGCGAATTAACCTTACATTCCAATGATTCATTTTTGGCCAGTAATTTCTCAAGTAAGTCGAAGATATCATCAATACTGTGAATACTACGAGTAGTTTGGGATCTAGGTCGTTTACTTCTAGGTAGAATTGGATCATCTTCTTCAGTTTCAGTATGATCGGTAGTACCGGTAACCTCACTTATGTTGCACTGTTTACATTTCCAAATATGCTTCTTCATATTGAAGCCACTCATTTTTTGAAAGCCTTGACAAGAAGCATGATAAAAATTGGAGCAGCCAGTACACTGGATGATCTTTTTTGGATCCAGCAAAACATCTTTGCAAGAAAAGCACTTGGTCTCGTCCGCCATGACGGAGGGGATTCTTATTGATGCCTTGGTGCCCTATCTGTTCATGACATTGTCTTAACACATTTCCTTTCATTGCTGTGGGAACATAAAACAATAACTTATCATTGACCTTTTGGTAAACCAGTCCATTGCTCCATTCAAAATGTTTTTTTTTCTGATTTCTAATTGCTTACGTACTGTGACAATTGATTCATCTAGGTCTTGTAATAAACTTAAATTTTGCTCAAATGTGTTCTCTGTAATGATTAAGATATCAAATTCACGGCTTAATGCATCTGCATGATTCATTCGGTCGCCCGTGCGATGTTCTAATTGAAAATCGTAATTTCTCAATATCAATGACCATCTCAAAATACGGGGATTAATTTCCTTTTTATCCAACGTTTGCTTTAAACTATTGCAATCAGTTATAATTTTAAATTTGAATCCGTGCAAGTAAATGCGGAAACGTTCCAATGAGTACACGATTGCAAGAGCCTCTAATTTTGATTAAGTCAATAAAAAGCACCCGCAATTAACAAACATTAATTTTATTTAATTAAAGGCGGTACAAGAGCGAGCTAAGCTCATAAGTGGACTGTATTTGGAAATTTGCGGTTTCTTTGCTGTTTCCCGAATTGCCTCCCGTGTCTTCGAATTCTTAGCTGTAATTATCAACACAAATTGTTAAAAATGAATACTTGCTTACTATTTTGAGCCAAACATACCATGAGGTCACCTGTGTTCGAACGTCGATGGGCATCAAGCCCGGTCACGAGCATAAAATGGCGCCCAAACCCAAACACATCGTCAGTTGCTTGCATCAGTTTAGAAAAAAGGATTTACACAGCCTCGATCTTCTGGTCCCACGCAGACTAATTACAATTGCGGACAATGCTCCATGAATGCGACTGAATAGGCGAATTCCACTGGTCGGACCCACACTGCTTCTTCGATGTTTTTTACTGCTCTTTGTCTTGAACCACTCAATAAAAAATCTCACAACAACCGTTCGTGTCTGTGTGCTCAATCGTTCTGATTTTCCTGCTCAGCTCAAGCTTCTTTTTCCCAACAGATGGCAGAGCTGTTCTCTCCGCCACACAAGCGCAATTGACTACTTATTATGCCACAATTATGACTTCGGAGTATAGGCATTTACCAATACACATGAGTGCTTAAAACGCTTAGCTTTTACTATTTATAACACTAAGTAAAAACAACTAAAAAATACGGAGAATATAAAAAGGCGCATAAAAATGCAATAGTCTTAAAATTAACTGACATGAACAAATTTAAAACTGTGATATTTTGACTCATTTGGAGTCGTACGCCTACTAAAGTAAAATATAGGATGGAACTTATTGTCTTGTATCTGTTTCTGTAGCAAAACTGATCCATAACCATGCGAACTAGCATCACAGAGCAGCTCTGTTTCTAATATAGATGAATAAATTGACAAAACAGGTTCAGATATCAGTAAGCTTTTCAATAGTTCGAAACATGCACTGGCTTCGCAAGTCCACATAAAGTTATTTTTCACTTTTAAAATGTAAAGTGGTTTGGAAATTATAGCAAATTTGTGAATGAACTTTCTGAAATATGAAACTAATCCTAAAAAGCTGTGTGGTTCTTTAATGTTTGTTGGCAATGGATAATTTTACACTGCTTTGATATTTTCCGGGTTTGGCCTAATTCCGTCTTTATGTATTCGATACCCTAAATAGTTAGTCTTCGTTAACAAAATTTCGCACTTATCAAGTCTGAGTTCAAGACAATTGGCTACAAGCGTATTTAATACTTCAGTAAGGATCGACAAGTTTTCTTCTACGCTCTGGCTTGCAATCATTATATCATCCAAGTAAATCATTATTTTACCCTGGTCTATCATAGCTCGAAATGCTATTTATAAAACGCATAGAACATGAACTACCGTTAATGATGCCAAACGTCATTCGCATGTAATCAAATTGACCTAAGTGGGTACCTAAGTGGGTGTGGTACACTTACAAATGATGTTAATTTGAAAGAATTTTTATTTAAACGGATTTGATGGAATGCATCCTTTATGCATAAGAATTGAAGTTTGAATTTAGGAACCTCGTCAACATCCCCGTCATTATCTCGACGAAGAAGATCATCATCATTATTAGGGTTAAGTAAATTTAAATTTTTGGCAGACATTTTTAAACTGTATTTATTGATTAAAGGAAAACAGAAAATAATAAGGAGAGTACCTTGAAATATAATAGATATTATATTTTTTTTGTTGATGTTGAAATTGCCATTGCCTGGACCCTGGATTGACCCAATGTGGTTGATTTGAGAAGTGTAGCGACGGTGATCGTTGTTTGGTAGAATTTGAAATTTCACTAAATTGCTCTTAATTATTTCACGATGCACTGCTAATCCTTCAGTTTTTCTGCACGTAAAACTTGATTTATCGCGGCGGACCGAATAATTTATTTGCTGCGCGTTTTTATGTTGCACATCCAAATTATTGGTTTTTCCCGACTAGTACAATTTAGCACAATCAATCCCTCTTCTGACACCACAATATGTTAGAGAATTTTCTTCTGACACCATGTGCTTTTTGGAAAAGAAACATTAAACTTGAATTTTGTAAAGTTTTATTGATTAATTGTAGATTTCGTAGAGATAGTGAAATTTGTTATGGAGACTGACTCTAATATACAAAGTTTTGGTTTTTATATGAAACAAAAGAAAATAGTATCAACTATTATAATGCAATAGAAAAACAAATATCTTAAGAAGAATAAATCTAAGCTTACATCTAATTGAATATGACTGACTAAGAATTCTGGTACTCAGCGTTATCCGGAGTAATCTATTCACTATATGAATCGCGCTATTGTTCTACTAAAAAATATGTTTACTCGCTTAGCTTTATTCCTTTAAGGTAAGTATATAATAATAGCTAAATAATAATTTATATATTATGATGAATCAGGGATTCTATATGAATGTAACTTAATACTTTTAGGTAAAATACATTGTAACAATTGCAACAAAAAGAAATAGATATATTCATAAGTGTTGATTAAAATAATAGGGGTATACAATAGTTTGTACTTCCAGGATATAATGAATTGACTGAGAGAATTTTTAAATTATGGTCGCACACCTATACAAATAGTACTTACGTATTTTATAAATCCAGTATTACAAAATAATTTTATTTTACCAGTTGGGTATTAATGGAATGATAGCCTTTTCGATTTACATAAAGATGTTCGGGATACTCTGGATCGTTTCATATTGGAGAAACTATTGCAATGTGCGTACAATCAATACAACCTATTACCCCAGGAATGTTATATTTTTCATAAAATTTAACACATAATAAGTATTGTAGTAATAATAATGGGTCTGGTACACTAAACCACCCCCAATATTTTTGAAAAATTTTTGTTGCATTATGTAGTTTGGGTCATTCTGAAGCTATTGGTACCTATCTTAGTTGAGGAAACGGTAAAAATTTACTTTATGGCCCGAGGAAAAATAACACTTTCTATACATATTCGGACTCTGCTTGACGATTTGAATCTAATGGCGTTAGTCTTAACTTTAGGAAACCAACGAGTAAAAAGTTACACGTACTTAAGTCGGTAAAACTTTACTTTACCCCCCACCTCAAAATGTAATCGTACCAACTTTTTTAAAATCAGTTTTTTGTAACAAATCAAATGGTACTAGTCCTAACTTACGGAAACGAACGGTTCAAAAGTTATGACCAAAAATCAAATTTAGGCTACGTCAATTTTTTTCGTAAAGTTGGGTACGTTCGGGGGCTACGACTCTTCGTGCAGCCAACTTTACGCTCGTTTGTAGTGTGATGCAAAAATCGTCGTTTTACCACAGATAAAGTTATCTTATCTGTGGTTTTACATTAACTTAACCTACTTATATTCCGAAAAAAGTCTAATAAAAAAAGAAAATAATAGCATGGCCCCTGCGCAAAAATAATAAACAAAATCGTAAAAATGGTAAAAATACACTTTGTGGCCCATGGAAAAATGACACTTTCTTTACATATTCAAACTCTATTTAAGGAGTATAGTCGATTGCCACTATTCTTGTTTTTAAGAAACGTATAGGTAAAAACTCGGGTAAAAAGTTATGCGCTAGATGGAAATTTCTAACAAATTTTTATGGTTTTACCACAAAATTTAGGCTAAACCTAAATAACCTAACCTAACATCTTTATTTTGAAAAAAAAACGAAAAAAAAGATACCTAACCTAACCTTTTTTAGGAAAAAAAAACAAATAAAATAAACCTAACGTAACCCAACCTAACCCCTGCGCAAGAAAAACAAACAAAATCGTAAATCTAACCTAACATAACCCCTGCGCAAAAATAAAAAACAAATTCGTAAATCAAACCTAACCTAACCTAACCCCTGTGCAAGAATAACAAACAAAATCGTAAATCAAACCTAACCTAACCCCTGCACAAGAATAACAAACAAAAACGTAAATCAAACCTAACCTAACCTAACTCCTGCGCAATAATAACAAATTTATATCGTAAATCTAACCTAACATAACCCCTGCGAATAATATTTAGATTCTACTAATATCTAGCCTAGTTATTTTTGATATTTTTTTTAAATACGTGAAACTTTGTATTTTGAAGTTTCTTAAAGTTGAAACCAACCCTATTCGATGTGGCTCGTTAAGCAGAGTCCGAATATGTATAAAAAGTGCTAATTTTCCTGGGCCACATAGTATATTTCAAATTATTCTTTTATAATTTTTAATTACGTGTAACTTTTTACTCTTAAGTTTCCTAAACTTGGGACTAACGCCATTTGATTCGGCTTGCTAAGCCGCTTCCAAAAATGTATAATAAGTGTAATTTTTCCGCGGGCCATAAAGTAAAGTCCAGCCGAGGAGACTTCGAAAATCTTTCAAAAATCGATTTTGAAAATTGTGTTAAATATTGTTTAATTGATAAGCGAGAATTTATTATAGTTAATATAGAACGGCTACATGGGTGCAGCAGTAGTAGCGTAGACTCCCATGCGTTGGTCTTGAGTTCGAGCTTGCTGCTCATCTCTTTTTTTTTAAACAATTTAATTTTAATTTGTTTAATTGATTTTATATAACATTCATTTCTTAAAGTCATATTAAAAATAAGATGAATAATAAATATTTACTTTACCCCCACTTCAAAATGTAATTGCATCAAAAATCAGAACAAACAGTAAAAATTTTTTTTTCTAACCTAACCTAACATAACCCTTGCGCAAGAATAACAAACAAAATCGTAAATCTAACCTAACCTAACATAACCCCTGCGCAAGAATAACAAACAAAATCGTAAATCTAATCTAACCGAACATAACCCCTGCGCAAGAATAACAAACAAAATTGTAAATCAAACCCAACACACCACCATACCAGCACCCAAAAAAGTATCAAATTACAAACATTCTATTTTTTTAAATTTATAATCCAAATATAAAATATTAAAAATTTTGAACAAATTTCAAAAATCAAAAAGTAAAATGGCAAATACTAACAAAAGCCTTTGTCTTCGGATAATCAGACAATATGCATCTAATCAGGCTTGAAAAACCATTCAAGAAAATACAACTTTAGATTGATTCAGAAGATTTTAGATTGATTCCCGTTAATATACATAGCAGATGAAAAGAAAAGAATAAAATTAAAGAATAACAAATTTTAATATCTTGTAAATAAAATGCTAAAAATATCAGCTAATGAATTATGTAATATCCATTTTCCAATACTAATATAAACAGATCTAAAACCAAACTAAACAGTGTAAATCATGTTCAAAGGCAATAACTATGTTAAAAACAAAAAAATAATTCTAAAAAAAAAAACAAAAACAAAAGTGAAAAAGAAAAGGTTGCGGCTACATTCGAACCGTGGACTAAAGCTCGGCAAGCGCGCACTATCACCGCTGGCCTGCAAAGCCTCTGCGAATAGTTTCGTATAATTTTTAAAACCGTGTTTTTAACCAAATATCAAAATTTCCTCACTTAAGATAGGTACCAATAGGTTCAGAATGACACAAACTACATAATGCAACAAAAAAATTTCAAAAATATTGGGGGTGGTTAAGTGTACCAGCACCGCAAAGGGTTCAATTGTAGATTATTAGGAAATTTCAGCCACTGATTAAAAATTTCAGGTCGATTTATTACAGAAATTACTTCTTTAATAGATCTGCTTACGGATGCTTGTGGTACACCTAAATATTAGTCGTTCCCAATATCTAACTGAAAGCCACTAAAACCTAATAGAATAAACAATTATTTTTTTTTAAATTACTTAACAAGTGATTCTGGTTCAATTAAAACTTAAAAGAAGTAATACTTTATTTCATATGGTCAAGTCCGTTTGTCAAAATGCAGGTATCATATAAGGTTGAATTGATTCTATTAGATATTTACATAAAACTTTTGATTCTGAGTCGCTCAATTCAACAAAAAGATATCTGTGATTAAGTCTGTTTGTATTTTTTTTTCTACGATTTCCATGTTTTCTATATAATTTAGATAAACTAATTCGGCCATTATTTTCTTACAAAATAACCGTCAACTGAGAAATAGTATCTGAAATGCGCTCGCTGTAAAAACGAATGAAAATTTTGTAAGCGAAATAATTTCGAGTAGCCGAAAATACAGATTTTATAATTTTTCGAACCTTTAGTAAATTCGAGTGACCTTGAATAATTCGAATGGTCAAGAATAGGCCCCTAGATAGTTTACACAATAGATGCCTAGGGCTCTTAGTTGGTGTAAAACTGGCTTTAGCAATTTGGTAAAAACATATGGCGCCGAAGAGAGATCATAAGGTAAACACGTAAATTCGAACAATTTGTTGTCAAAAAAAAATCTAAGATATTTTCTGTGTGATTGGTCTACCTGTACTAAAAAATATGCATCTTTTAAATCGATAGATGCCATAAAATTGCCTTTACGAATTAGCCTGGATACAGTTATTGTATCTTTCATTTTAAAATGTGGCGCGATTACAAACGAGTTTAGCTCTTTCAGTTTGAGAATAAAGTGTTTCTGACCGTTAGCCTTGTCTACCAAGAAAATTGGTGGTACAAAATAATTGACATTTGGTGAGCATGTAGTTACAGCCTCTTGCGTTATCAAGGTGTTTGAGCACTCTCTTAATTGCCCGGTTTCGGTGCAAGAAAAATTTTGATGCTTATGTGGATTTTTTTGCTCGGGTATTTGCTCAAAATTTATTTTGTAGCTTTTTATCCATGATAAAAGTAATTGAGGTAATTCTGTTCCACTGTTTATAAAAATACTTTAGTCGACCAGCAGTAGAGTAAATTATCCTTAATTTCTCCTCCTGTAATGGTTGTTCTCTTTTTCGAGTTGAAATTGGAGGTTTCCCCTTGAACTTTGTCACCGTCTGAGGACGAGTCGGGCGATACCGGTTTAAAGACTTATTTTGTTGGAAAGGTATGGGTCTATACCGTCCTTGAGATCAACCTCCCCCCCTTTTTTTTGACAAGGAAGAGACATCTGACTTAAGGTCCTTGCCCTCCTTTTCCAACAGCTTTATAGACTTGATTTTTTCGCCAAAGTCAGGCCCGAATAAAAATTCACCGGGTGACGTTTTATCAGCTACTTCTTTTATTGGTTTGTCCGAAATAGGAGTGATGTGTTGGCGCCTTGTTATGGAAATTGAGTAAAAAGTTTTGCAAAATATGCCACCCGCATCATTTAGATTGTGCAACGGAAAATCTTTGGTTGATTTCAAGATTACATTATCTTCTAGAGCGCGCGAAGTGGCTTTACATAATGCTGATATTCCCTTACATAGTTGAGTTTATAACTAAAAATAAGACGTGCCTCTCTTTAAATAAATAGTAGATAGAATTGGAATGATTTCAGGATTCATAGCTGGGGGAGACAAATTTGGTAAGTTAGTCGGAATATTATGGCGATTAAAGATGATTTCTTTTCACCCTGGTTTAATCCGTAGTTGATAATTCAGCCACAACGCGTTGCCAAAGCCGAGTGCAAAGTAAAGGTACTGGTCTTTGTTTCATTCTGGTCTGCCCCTATTATTTCAATAATTTCAGCTGAAAGAGCTTCATCGTTATTGATTATTAACGGTGGAGTATGACAAATATCTCTATCCAAAACTTGAGACGAAGGACTATCGCTCGGATAAGTTTCAACGTATGCACCTGATACCGAGTCGTTCAGACCTTGGTCATCAGTAGAAGATAAACTTTATTTTTATTATTGCGTTTTGTTTCGTGCAGCCTGGGCCTCTAGCTCGAGGAAGGCTCCACAGCTTTATAAGCAGATGCCGAATCGCACGAATTTCGGTCACTGTTAAATTTGTCACAAGATTTCTTAGTAGGATTGGCTTTGTCAATGGTAGAATACTTCTAGCTTTTATTTAAGTCGAGATTCCTCTGCTGAGTCGACGCGCACGTTTCTGTGCCGCTGTTGCCTGTCTGGAGAGAAAGCAATGGTTTCCTTTGATGCGAGTTTCTTTTCCAAAGCATTAATCCGATCGAATAAAAATCTACGTGAAATATGTCTTGGTTCATGGGAATCTGAGTGTCTTTTTTTCCTTGATTTGCCCATCTTAAATACTAAATTACCCTGGTGGGATAAGAGAAATTAATGATTAGTTAATTTTATACATACTTTTGCAAGTTGAAGAAGCGACCATCTGTAGCGGTAGCGCACTGAAATGCGAATGAACTGCTTGGGTCTCAGGCAGGGTGGTAACGGAAGTGGGGAGAATTGTTTTTTTTGTATGCATACAGTGGGGTAGCACAACAAATGCGGTACTACTAGGTTATATCATTGATATCGAGGACTATCATTGATACAGAGAAAGCCTGGCAAGTTTTGTCTGGTTATTATCAAGAGATTAGTAAAGTATTGATGGTTGCAAATAGATAATACCTTGAGCAAAACCGATAGCAAAAGTTCCGGAGGGTGAGTTGGTCCATTTTGAGACTTGTTTTATAGCGTCTTTCACTGGTAAAACTCTTGCACATATTATGCACTAAAATTGCACTATTTGATCTCGTCATATTTCACTGGAAATTTGCGTGCGCACGGTAGCTGTGTTTGTTATTTCACTGGTAAAGTGAGTGTTTAGTTTTTGCACTATAGTGCATAAAATCAGCACCGTCCTCAAGAGAAGGTGTCGAAATAAGTGCAAATAAGTGCAAATATTCTAGCAATGCACTTTAAAAAAGTAGACCACGTTGTTATTAGGTACATCAGAAAATATCGGATGATAGTTTTAGAAAGAGAAAGGATGAAGCTTCAAACTGATGTCTTTGTTTATTTTTTTATTTTGTTTCGTAAACTCGTAAACATAGTTGACATATTCAAACATTTCAAACTATGTTCACGAGTTTTCAAAACGAAATAAAAAATAAAGAAAGACATCAGTTTGAAGCTTCATTCATTCTCTTTCTAAAACTACCATCAGATATTTTCTGATGTACCTAATAACAACGTGGTCTATTTTTTTAAAGTGGCTTCTCTTCCTATTTATAGAAGGTTTCACGCATAAATAAGCCAAGCGTATCCTCCCCCTTAAGTTTGTCAATTTATAAAGCTTTATCTAGTTTAAAAACCACTTTCGAGTCGAACGAAGAACGGCATACGGCCTAATTGACTGGTATAGCCAATCTGATTTTTATCCCCTTAACAGGAGTCATGGTGGTAGTGAAACCACCACAGCGGAACTGGATATGTTAACATTCATATGGTAATAGGAAATGAATCGTTTTTACTTTGATAAATTAATTGCAAAAAATATTAATATTTTAAATTAAACATGTTTTGTTTAGATTTGCTAGCAATAAAGTCTGCTTAAGAGATGTATCACAAAGGTTTGGAGTATGCCAAGCAACTACTTTTAGACAAAATATTCGAGTAATGGATTTCTTAATTAGCATCGCCGCTCGCTTAATTAAATTTGTCGATAATGATATCACTGCAACAGAGTTTCTTCAAGTTAGTTGTTATAAGTTGATGTTAATTAAAATCTATATTATTTATTAAAGTTTACACGTAAACATTATATTTTATAAATTCTTCATATTTTTTGAGATTGCGAATTTTCTAAACGCTGTCGGCTGTATTGATGGCACTTTTATTAAAACTAGAACACCAGCTCATAAAGTAAAATCTACATATGTTAATCGACATGACGTTCCAGCTGTAACTCTGCCAGGTATATGTGATTTGTGGATGAAAAGATTTGTGGATGTTTTTACTGGTGTTCCATCTAAAATTCACGATGCTAGAGTTTTAAAACTATCTGATGTCATCAAAAAATTACCGCAAATTTGTGGAAGAGAATGTCACATTCTTGACGATGCAGCATATTCCTAAAGAGAATGGCTAATGGTTCCTTTTCGAGATTACGGAAATTTAACTGCTGCTGAGAAAGAATATAACAGAAGATTTTGTGCTACTCGCGTGTTAATTGAAAACGCGTTTGGCTTGTTAAAAGGTCGATTCCGACAATTGACCAAACTGGACATTCGAAATGTAGAAAAAATATCAAAGATCATAATTAGTTGTTGCGTTCTACACAATGTTTGTATAGACAAAAATGACGAGTTTGAGTTTGAACCTCTTATAAATTTAAACGACAATCAAATGGTCAAAGTTGCAGTCGAGGAACAGTAAGAAGCAATCCTTAGGACACGTGGAGAATTGAAACGGAATGAATTGATGGAGTCGTTTCAAAATTAACTGTTTATTACTAGTATATAAAAAATAAATTTAAATAAACAGAAATCTCACAACAAAAATCACAAAATAAAAACTATTTGGTAAACAAATCTATATTTACTGTTCAACTCTTAAAAAAGGTTTCCATCAGTCTTGATATATATTTCTATTTGTCCTGGGTTACGCTTTTAAAAAATTCTCGAATTAAATTTATTTTTTCTTGATGTCGTTTGTCTTTTGCTTCTTCTTTATGTTTATGAAGTTGAATCATCAGCTCCGTACTACTTAATCTAGTTTTTTTAGAGGTACAACTAGGTTCAGCCATAGGCTCAGCTAGCTCATTGCTCATTGGTCTTTTTGGAAATTTTACCGAATTGCCGCTTCTCAAGACTTCAGGTTCAATGCTATCATCAGACGATGCTATTTTTTTTTAGTTCTTTTTCAAATGGTATTTCTATCCGCAAACTTCCAGATTTGGCATTAGATTCAACATCCTTCTTCTTACGTTTTAACACAGTTTTGTATCGATTTTCTATTTGAACAATTGATTTTTTAATACTAAAAATTTCTTTTAAATCTGTGCTAATCTGCATCCACATAATTTTTTTGTTTTTTGTATTTTTTTAATGGTCCTATTTGCGACCAATATTGTTCATACTTATCAAGTATGAATTTCGTTTCTGGATCTCTCCAAAAATCTAAAAATATTTCAATATATGTAGATATCAATGTAGATATAAATTAGTAGATTGGTTCCTAGTAAACAATATTGTCATATTTACCAGTTGCCTTCAGAATTTTTTGATTTTCCAAATAACTTGAATTTCCTAAAGAATACAACAAAGTTTTTCTGAAAAATGTATTAGTACTAGTATTAAAATAAAGTAAATATCTAAATATACTCCCAACCCTCTTATCGTTTTTTTCTAAGGAACTATAGATCTCAGCGGTTCTCCATTAAGTTTATATAGACCCTGTTCTATAACTTCTTTTATATAATTCATCGCATATACATTATCTTCTAAAAAAATTAGATTTTATTTAATAAACAATAACACTTTCAATTTTTTTTATTTTTACCCAATAATCGTTCACGTTCTAATTCACAACCTTCTGCTAATGAAATTGTTAACATACTTTCTGAATTGTTATTAATTCGGAAAAGTATATCCATTGTAAATAGGAAAATGTAGGTATAAATGTGACAATAAATTGGGAGGTTAAAAATGCACCGTTTTTCCACTTTTTCACTTACAATGTATGCGTTTCACTTACAATGCATAAAAACAACACTACTACCGTGCCATCACAACACTGGCCAAGTGCAGTAGAAACTGAATGCAAGCACTGATTTCACCAGTGAAAGACGTTATTAGAAACCATAAGTCATTACTAGGGTCTGTAGTATGTAGCAATAGTTTAGGTAAGCAATAAAGAAGTAGACAATTGCTCTACTTCCAATACTTGCAGTTTAGCAATTAAGCAATAATGGCAATATGCAATATGGAATATATAGATTGACTCGTTAGGGTACGTTCAGTCGACTCGTAACCATACTCTGAATAAAGTACATAGATGAGCGAATTAAGACTGTATTATTAACACTCGTTATTCTTTCAAAGTGAACGTCAACACAGGTCCCCATTACAACAAATCGCCACACATGTGAGGCTTAAATCCACGTTGTGTTTAACGGACAAGTTAGATAAGGCGGTCCCACTAAACATGCGCACGGCCAACTGCTATGCACCACTTTTGACTTGACATCTTTGGAGAACTCTGCAATAGTTTTTATACTCTTCTCATACTGCTTAAAGCAGAGATATTTAAGATTTTTTTTAGCAGGGACACCTAATATGTCTGCCGCCTGATGCAGCCAATAAATAAATCCACCACCAAGTTCAGTGCAAGAGAGTCAACAGGCAGATTTTAGTACAGCTTTAATTGGTTCTCTTGTAGCTGCTGGGGCCAACACAAAAGAGGCCACATACCCGATCATTAACTTCTTACAGGCTTCTGACATCCTGCCAAAGTGGTTTATGACTGTATTTATGGTGGACTCCGTTGGGGGAGGTGTAGGTCCTGTTGAAGGAAAACTAGGCCAAAAATTGATGATTCTCTCAGTCCCCAAAGCCAGAATGTGATCACACACATTAATGGGTTCACGAGTCGTTCAGTGTGGCATCCTTAATATGATCATCACTATGAGACATCCCCCTCTTCATAGCCTGATACCAATTAGCAGCTTTTACCTTACTGCAAGACACTTGACTAGCGATAGTCGAGGTAGTATATTCTCCCGAGCTAGTTGCTAATTGTCCATAGAAGATGTAGTTAGCAAAGGTTGTTACGGTTCGTTTTTGTGGACTAGCTGGAAATCTCCGATTAGATTCGAATAACGATGATAACCATGGTTTTTAGTCTCGTCGATATTTGTCGGTCCAGTTGATTAGGTTAGGAGGAATCATTCGAACTGAAAATTAATGTACGGTTTATCTTGTGGATAAAGGCAAGCTTACCGAGTTTGTATTTTGCTTATATCTTTCGTTTATGACCAAAGTTAAGTTATTATTCATTTTCCGTTGATTTTAATGTTGCAATTTGTCGAATCGTGTATTGTTGTTTTGAACTGTAAGCGACAAAACAGTAAGCGACATTGCGATACAGTGCACTATACCCAGGTTTGCGGAATACTCGGGAGTATTTAGTTCGTGGTAACACACGCATGAGGATCGTTTTGTGGTTAAGATCGGAAGTTGTTCAAAATACCTGTAAAGCCCATTGATTCGATTGTTTATAACCGTACTTGTAAATTTGGTTAAGATATCGTCTTGCATCAATTAAACCACATATTGAGGAAAATCGCTGTTATTATTTCCATTTTTATTTCCCGTTTTCCAGACTAGGGAGCCGGATTATTTATTTATTTATTTATTTATTTGTATTACAACACCCAACAGATAAATCCTATTCTAGGGTGAGGAGCAGATGTGCATGCCACCTGAATGACAAAAGTGCTACATTAAAAAAAATTCACATAAGATTAACATAACAAAAATGTAAATAACGAAACTATAAAATATAAATACATGAAAATAATAACAAAGCAATATAATTGAACAAAAAAAAATAAAATAAAACAACTTAGAATTTTAAGATCCCTTTTCTCACTTCGCCACGCGTAGTAAAATGTAAGTCACACCCACATGACTCAAAAGCGTCACGCATTTGACGCAGCGGCGCTGCTAGTACTAAATTTGTGTTTGACTTGGCAAACCAAAACGTGCTTTGTGATCTGGAAGTGATTCTAGGTACACGAAAACAGAGGAGATTTAATAGCTCAGGACAGTCAACGATGTTATTTGATAACTTAAATAAAAATATAGCCAAGGTAAATGATCTGCGATCTGCAAGGCTGTCAAAGCTATGGTTAGATAATAAAACACAGTGGTCAAACCCCTGAGTGGGATAATTCCCTGTAGCACGAAAAGATAAAAATTTTAAAAATTTACGCTGAACAGATTCTAGAGCAGACCTGTGTCGTTCATATATTGGCGACCAAACGCAGCAACAGTATTCCAGTTTGGATCGCACTAGAGAACAATATAGTGCTCTAATTGATTCCAGGTCAAAACCTTGAGAATTGCGAATCAAAAATCCAAGACGCTTGTAAGCGTCGGCAATCAGCTTGTTGTATTGTGGAATAAAACTCAGCCTGCAATCAAAAATCACCCCAAGATCAGTAACAGTGTCGGTCCTAGGAATAACACTATTACCCAAGTGGTAATCATTAATGATCGGCTGAAATGATCTTGAATACGATATTACAACGCATTTATTGACATTCATGCTCAGTCTATTATTTACACACCATCTATGCAGAATATTCAGATCAGACTGCAATTCAACACAGTCGTTAATGGAATTAATAGTATACAGCAGTTTTAAGTCGTCTGCATACAGTAGATGCGTGGCCGAAAGATCAAGGACAATATCATTGATAAATATGTTGAATAGTAGAGGTCCCAAAACTGAACCCTGAGGAACGCCAGAAAGTTGACGAAACTTATTTGATTTAAAACCATGACATTGTACATATTGATAACGATCAACTAAATATGACGAAAATAATTTAATTAAAGAAGTTGATAGACCAATACAGTCAAGTTTATAAAGTAAGATTTTATGATCTAGTTTATCGAACGCTTTTGAGAAGTCAGTGTAAATAACATCCACTTGTTTACGCTCATCCAACGAACGACTCAAAAACTCAGATTTGTATACCAAATTTGACACCGTAGAACGCCCGCTCATGAAACCATGTTGGTTTGTTGAAATCAAGTTTTTAGAATGACTAAAAAGTACTTCGTGAAGCAAAGTCTCAAATACTTTAGCAAAGTTACAAATTAGAGCTACCGGTCGATAATTAGTTATTAAATTCCGATCACCTTTCTTGAACACTGGTGTTATTCGAGAGACCTTCCACTTATCAGGAAAACTGGCTGAGTGAAGTATTAGGTTGTAAATTACTGTAAGGGGCTTGCAAAAAATAGACGCACAATCTTTCACTAGGAAGCCGGGAATGTAGTCGGGACCCATTGTCATGTTTGGTTTTATTCGGCGAAGACACTTTAGAACGGCATCTTCGGTTGTTTCAAACCAGTTTAATGTATTTGTCATAAGTGGCGTGGTTGACTGAGTTGGAGTTGCCGATTGTTTATTAAAGGATTCGGAAAAAAACGATACAAATGCTTGGACAATAACATCGGGAGTACCCAGAGTTGAATTATTATACATCATTGAAGACGGTATATGTGATGGATGTCGCTTCATGTTGACAAATGACCAGAATCCGCTCGGATTTGCCTGCAAATTTTTCGAAATAGATTCAACATAGTTATCGTATGCAATTTTTGTGGCTGCTTTGAGATCCGAGCGGAGCTTCTTGAATCTGTCAAAATGAAGAGGACAGTTGGAAGCAATGTATTTTTTTCTTGCTTTATCTTTCAACTTACTAAGACGTATAATCCTACCATCATACCAGGGCGGATAAGCTTTAGTAGAAGATTTCTTCAATGGTATATATTTTTGAAACAACTCATCCAATATACTATACAACATATCGACAGCACTGACGGCACAGGAGACAAAGTTAAACATACACCAATCAACAAGAAGTAGATCACGATAAAGACTAACATAATCTCCTTTTTTAAAATTATATTTAGATGACAAAGTGTGTGGGAAACATCGTTTCGGCTCAAGAGTAGAATTACATATCACATGTAATGAGGGATGATAAGAATCTACAGGTAAAAACGAATCAAGAGATTCGCTAACAACACAATTAAAATTACATAACACAAGATCCAAGAGTTTACCATCATTATTGAAAACCTGATTTCGTTGCGATAGATTAAAAATGTTACTAAAATTAGTTAAAGCTAAAGTCTTTCGATCACTGATGTTATCAATCAACAAATTTGGTATATTAAAATCGCCTAAAATTAATATATTCTTTCCAAAGAGCTCGTAAATTGTTGACAAACACTCGAAAAGTACTTCGAGATCAGTACCATTCACCTGAGGTGGAACATATAGAACAATAACATACACGCTACAATTATTAATAAAGATCTTAACTATTAAAACGTCGATATCAATAATATTAGAAAAGGTATCACAGATGGAGTATATATCAATTTTAGAAGAATTGTGACAGTTTTTAACAGCCAACAATACACCACCACCTCTACTTTTGTTAGTAAGTGTAAAATTGCGATCTGATCGGAACATTGTGTAGAGGTTGCTATCAGCTAACTCACAATCATCAACATTATTAGAAAGCCATGTTTCGGCCAGTGCAACAAAGTCGTATGTGTCGTGCGCCTCATACAGCTTGTTAAAAAGAGCAACTACTTTTGTGTTTAAACCTCTGACGTTTTGGTAGTAGCAGTGAAAAGTCGCAGATGACGGAGGTTCATGCGCAATGCTTAAGACTCGTTGCTACTTTCCAACAATAGATGTCCTAAAACGTTCGAGAGCAGTAATGTACGAATTACACTTGATGATATCCCAAGCAGCATGATCAGTGACAACCTGTGCAATTGCTCTTTTATTCAAGTTTGTACAATTAACACAACACAATGTAACCGACTTACAGTCACTAACCGAATGATCGCCAGCACATCTTGGACACACAGGCTTACTCTTACAGTCCTTAGCAAAATGATGGAAACCACAGCATTTGAAGCAGCGCCT
Organism: Cryptophagus acutangulus; assembly: GCA_963556235.1. Taxonomy (NCBI): domain Eukaryota; kingdom Metazoa; phylum Arthropoda; class Insecta; order Coleoptera; family Cryptophagidae; genus Cryptophagus; species Cryptophagus acutangulus. The sequence goes on along the minus strand of CAUVYR010000348.1, from coordinate 145,249 downwards.
CAAATCAACAGCATCATAAACCGGACAGTTAACATAACCTATGACTAATTTACCGGCAGTCAGAGCTTGATCATAAATCGACCTATCACTAACCTGCACAACAGCCTGGAAGCTATTCTTATCTTTACGCAGTGGCTTAAGTGAGATAAGTTTACACGAAGAAACATCTTTAAAAATATCTGAGTTTTCCACTTTTAGGTATTCAATAAACGTATCGGGATTCAATTGTTCTTTGATGCCTACAATTCGAATTCGAGGATTTAGAGCTGAGACTCCTTTTACATCGTACTTAGCCGCCATGGTTTCATTTGCAAGTTTTTCGAACTGTTGCTTTCCTTCAGCTGAGCTACAACTGACTAGTACGCCACCATTACTGATGTTACGAATATTAGTTATTGGTAGTTTGGTTTTTAATGGATCGATCGACTGAAACAACTCCGATTTAGTAATATTAACTACCTGTGACAGATCTTTAGGTTTGATGGCAACGGAATGTGATGACACTGCTGCAGAAAACGATTTAGGTTTGGACAAAACTGCGGGGACAGGACCTGAATTGTGCACTGACATAAGGAATTTTACATCATTATGCAGAAGCTGATTGTCCTTGATTAGCTGTGCAATTTGATTCTCCAGAGCATCATTCTTCTTCATTATTGTCTCAAACATTTTAACAATATCCTCCGAATTGAGTTCACCATCGCAGAATTCAGTAAAATTGCGCTTCTTGCGGCCAGTAAAGGAAAATATAGAAGATGAGCTTGTGGAATCGGTCGAAACGCTATTGCAGCACAATACATTTTCATCATCGTCGATGACTTTAGCAAGAACAGCACAGCTTGGATGAAATCTAGCTGAACATTTAACACAGTCTAGCGATTTCCGTATTCTTTTCTTGCATTGTTTACAATTCTCAGGTTTGAGGTTAGTATCCGCAGTATTATTCATCACGATCTTAATAAGTTTTTACGGTAATAACAGATAATTCACTCTTAAACTTAATCAATGTAGCACCAGATTAAATAACGAAATTTATCATGTATGATTACAATTAATTAATAAAATTTGCTGTTTTAGTTAATAGATTTTGCTGTTCTAGTTCACGCAACGTGAGTGTCATAGGTAAGGGTCGCAAAACGGGTGGCGCTTTATAAGTTTGACCCACACCACTCACCACTGAGTAGCCGCGGTACTTGGCTTGATTTAACCCTACCTATCCCTTTGTAAACATTTTGGAATATCCCATCTATTTTAAATGTTACAAGGTGCTATTCTCAGCTGGAGCAGATCTTAATTGGAGAGTTTTTATTGCTGCTGCACCCACAAGCTGGTCACAGCCAATAATAGATCCTTTCATCTTAATTCCCACAAATAGGATTTTGTACATTGCATCCACTGAAATTGTCCCAAGAGGTTTTAGTCCCATGTAATTATCTAAAAAGCCAGTACAAGCTTGAACTAAAGATGTTGTGTCAGGTCGAAGCTGTTTTTCCCACAATGCTAAATATGTGGCAAATTCCCTATTTGTTCAGGCTCGCACTAGTTCCCCCAACCCTTGGGAGGCTCAAGTCAAGATCATCAAAAAACGTGTCAAATAGATCACTCGTCATTTCGCTAATAAACTTGCCGATACGCTACTCGACAGCTGTACAATTGAAAGAATATTAATATGGTTAAGATAGAAATTTTACAAGTTCTACATTAACACACAAAAATACGTATGCTGTATTTTGCCGTCACTGGCTAGGCAACGGGCACAGCTTTGCCACCGGTCTTTTAACCCTCCCTTGTGGCGTGTGAAGGGTAACCACTCGACACACTCCGTCTTTATCCGGATGTAGTTCTACAACGCGTCCCATTCGCCACTGTAATGGAGGGACTAATTCACTCTTAATGAGTACCAAGTGTTTAAGGTCAGTTCGGGGTACGTTCGGATCGTACTATTTCGGGCGCTTCTGCAATGTATGCAAATATTCCTGCCAGAAATTTTGATGACCATGTTGTAATAGTGGCCAATGTTTCAACCGATTGATCGGGGTCAAAGAATAATAATTGATATCAGGGGGTGCGGATAAAAGATCGATAGTTAAAAAATGACCCCACCGAGTCAGTACGGACCAATCACCAGGATCAAAGCTTAGCGCGAACAATGGCCGTGAATTTAGCACGGATTCGATTTGGGGTCGAATTGTGTAAAATTCTTTAAAGCTTAAAAGCTTTTCTCTCCTTTCATTGAAATTGAAAGAATTGAAAGAGAAAAATTGGAGAATTCTCTCCAAATTTTCTCGCTTTCATTGAAATTGTGTCGATTTAATACCGCCTCCCAAATCCTTCCAAAATTAGGGGCGGGTGGGGGGTTAAATTGTCAACAAATATTTTCCGCGATTGCACACTGACGTGCTAGTCTCTAAGTTGATGGTCAGCACCGATAAAATTGGTCCCACAATCCGACCGTATCAGGGAGCACATTTCCCTCCGAGCTATAAATCGAGGTAGTGCGGCCATAAACGCCTTAGTTGAAAGGTCCGAGACCAATTTCAGATGAATGGCTTTTGTCGACAGGCACACAAATAAACAGATATGCGACTTAATTATCACCGGCTTTCGAATGCGACCCACCATAGTAGAAAATGGACCGCCGAAATTAATGCCAAATTGCGCAAATGCCCTTAAGGGGCGTAACTTGAACGCGAGGTAAATCTCCCATGATTGGTATGACGCATTTTGGATATACTGTAAAACATCTGTTGCATTTTGAGAGCACTTGGTTCATCGCGCGCTTTGGGGATAAGATCCAAACTTGCTGCGCGAGGATGTTATGTAAAGCCGAAAGTCCAACATGCAGATGCTTGCGATGTGTATATTCAATGAATAGGTATGTGAATCGGTGCGAGCGAGGTAACAGAGCTGGGTGCTTCTGTTCAAAAGTGAAATCAGAATGTGACAGTCTACCGCCCACCCTGAGTATACCATAGGTATCCACGAACAATTTTAGTTTTAATAGTTGCTTCGGCAATCGAATTCCCTTCTCGATGTTGTCAATAGCATCGCCGAAGGACAATTCTTGCACATATCTCAGCAGCATCAAAAAAGCTTCATGAATTTCATCTCCACTCAATAGACCTTGTATCTTTGTCTCTCCTGACTTACAGTTGTGTATGAATCTTATCATGTAGGCAACAACTTGAAAAGCGAAATTTAATGAAGAGGTCCGAGTTAATAAGGAGTCCAACAAATGAGGTGTTGCGCAAACTACCCTAAACATCTGCTTTGCCTTTTCTTCCAAAATTATCTTTGATTTTAGCTGTGTGTCAATAGGAGACGGCCAATTTGTTTCAGAACAAAATAGCCATGGCGGACCAGACCACCATAACGGATGCGGTACTAATTCACTAGGCATCGATCCACGGCTGGATCTCACTGACCCGGTTAGCAACGAATGTCTTTCAACGATAAGGCGACGCCTTAATCCATGCTAAGGTGACCGTGGAATCCAATCATGCATAAACCTTTTCCGGGCTAATCTTAGATGCATATGACGATAGCATCCAATTTGACAATCTAGACAATAGTAGAGATCTAATCACAACTCTAAGCGAGGTAAAGACACATGTTTCCACGACGCCACCTTTGATTTGGCGCAAACAAGGCGCATTACGATCTGTCCTGATTGACGGGTATTTCGAAAATAAATGATGGCAGCATATCCTTTTTCTGAAGGATCACAGAATCTGTGCATCTCCAGATCTAATTAATCTGTTTCCAATACTTTTCGCGGAAGATGAACATCGCTTAGAGTGTGTAAATCACCCTTAAATGCAAGTTTTAAATCCATTGTTTTTTTTTTAATTTGCCGAAACAGGTACATCCTATTCGTAACCCAATGCCCACAAGTGTTGCATGGTAAATTTCGCGAATAAGGTTAAGGACGCTACGAATTCCAAGGGATCGAATATCTGGGCTAAATTTGACAATATTCCTCGCTTGGTACAAGGTGCATTCAATGGTGCGATTTTGGACGTGAAATCATCAGATCACGGATTCCACGGTACCCCCAAGATATTAATAGTTTATAAAGGATTTTTGTCAAGCGTTAAGTGACCTTGGCAGTGCTCGGGACCAATTAAAGATAATAATTAGGGACAATTCGACGACTACTTCCAAAGTTCCATACCGGCCGAAACAAAAATATTGATCAATTCCTTTTGAAGTACTTTAGCTTCCTGAATAGAAGGCGTTCCTGTTATGATATCATCAACGTATGTGTCCCGCCTCAACACCTCCGAGGCTAACGGGAACGCACGACGCTCATCTTCGGCTAACTGCGATATCACACGTAAAGCCAAATATGGAGCCGAAAAGATACCATAAGTAACTGTTACAAGAGTGTAATCTTGTACAGGATCATCTACATTAAATCTCCATAAAATTGTCTGAAAGTCACGATGCTCAGAGTGTACAAGAATTTGTCAATACATTTGGCATATATCAGCAGTGAATACCACCGCAAGTGCCCGAAAAGCAAATAATACAGCAATGATGCCCTTCTGCAACTTAGCACCAGTCATTAAAGTAGAATTCAACGACAACCCCTAGGTATCTTGCGCAGATGCATCAAATACAACCCTGATTTTGCCTAGGTTAGGATGCCCGACGCAATGATGTGGAATATAATAAGCATCATCAGAAAAGATAATTGAAGGTGTTGATTGCATATGTTTTTTTTTGTATATAATCTTGCATGAATTCTACATAAGCTTTACGAAGAGGTTGATCCTGCGATAATCGCCTTTCCAACGACATTAATCGACTGTGGGCTACAGCTCTCGATCCAATAAAAGTAGGGTTTGAAATCCGAAATTGACGCGCTACTGAATATCGACCATTCGCTTCTCGACGATTAGTTTCATGGAAAAGACTTTCGCACACCATGCCTTCAGGTAAAACCTTGTTTAAACAAGCAATTTCTTCAATCTCCCAAAATCGCTTAAGAGTGTCATACAACGACGGCAGTGAAATAGTGTGTAAGACCTTCATGGCGGGTTTCTCATTACGATCGCCCATGTTTTCCATGGAAACTCATCAGAAAGAACGACTTGTAAGTTACTTTCAACTTCGACATTTCTTGCAATCAATACAGTCGTGTCAAAAGAAAACGCTGTGCCAATTGACGTAAAAGCATTAACTCCTAAGTTGTCAAATCCTTCGGAGGTTCTGCTGGCTACCATTATTGTAGAAATCGCGGATGCAGGCGGAAATTACCATAAAATTTGGGCTATACTAGATTCTGGCAGCCAAGCAAACTTTATGTCCGAGAAATTTCTGAAAAATTCTTTGTTTGTCCCGCTCTCGATCTCAAATCCCACTTGAAGGACTTGATCGTATGGCTTCTACTTATGGCGGAAAATTTTATTACTACTCTATGGTAGAAAATTTTATTACATATATCACTAACTCCAACATAACAACTTACAAAGCAGTAGAAAAAAAAACAGAGAACAGCGCAAGTCTTCCAACTGGTTCAAAGTTTGATTTGGACGTATAACAGCTTCAAAGCTATGGGAAGCTTCTAGATGTCAAACAACCGAACGGTCACTAGCTTCTAATATTTTGGATGGTTGTTATCCAATTTAAACTGCAGCTATGAAAAGCGGGAACATTCTTGAGGATGCCGTTTTAATGGAATTTAAGAAAGCCTATAATTTAAATATTAAAAAATGTGGTTTGTACATTTATCAAGCATGTGTTTTATTTGGTGCATCACCAGATGTAGTAATAAATACTCATGTTATTGAAATTAAGTGCCCTTTAAAACAAAAGACAATTAAAAATTACGTTAATGAAGAAAGTCATGTACAGCATAAGTCGTTAGCTTAATTACAGCTACAGATGCTAGCAACAGGAAAAATAATGGGATATTTTATTATAGCTGCATCAGATTTTGAAGAAAAGAAACATTTCCAAGTTTTTGAGGTTGAATACAACGAAACACTGACAAAAAATTAATTGAAGATGCAAGTAATTATTGGAATAAAGCAATATTTCCGTTAATAATAAAAGATTATTAAAGTTTAATATAATAAATTTTGTTTTTTTTTATTATTTGATCAACAAACCTTGATTATTCACAATACCAAAAGCTACAATAATTATATAATCGTGTAAATATAGGTAAATATTATTAACACATGCATGTCTTTTTAACATATAAAATTCTCTAACCCTAAATGGCCCTTTCAACACGAATTCTAATCGCAGCTATTCTTCGCGTCTCTCTAATTTCATCTTTTAAGGGTTTTACAGAAGCAAGAACACTTGGTGGTTTTACTAAAGAACACTTTTTATTATTCAACAAATGTCCAATAATCTTGAAACCTCTATACACCATCACTTGGCAATTTTGTGGCAAGACATCTAAAAAGCCCGATGTTTCAACAATTATTTTATCTAATACACGTCCGCCATAACCGAGAGGAATAAAATTTATTAATCCATGCGGTGTGACTGAAATCAAATACTTAATAGTGTTGCATTTTTTATAATATGACCATGTAAGTGTTTGGTGAACTGGATTCGAAGGAATTTCTATTTCTATCTCTAAGCAGTCTAAAATACATTGAACGTTTTTATATCGATATCTAAATGGAATTGGTAACATGGCTTTGATGTAATCGGAATTCTGCCAGTAAATTAATTCTTTGAAAAAGGTTGATAATATACGTACACATTTGTTAAATGTTTTTCCAATATATGATTTTGATTTCCCAAAGTCATCTGCTAGTCTGGCATTAGCATCAGTTAATCTAATATTTTTTTTTAGCAAATTAACACATTATCATATTCAATAGCTCCATTCTCGTTATAATGTGCAACACAAAATAGGTATCTTGCGGTAATACTAAGTAAAATCTGCTTCTGGCCTCAAAAATTAATTTGTGTTTTTGGTAACACGTATTATTTTTTTACAAAATCTTCTCGGTACTATCATTACTTGAAATCTCTCTCAAAATATTAAATTCTGAGATAGTTGAAAAGCTTCCAACCAAACCGCTCCAAAAGAACATTTTCTTGAGACTTATTTTTTAACGAGTTTTGTACAGTAGCACTACTAACTGGTTGAAGTATATACAGATCTAATACAAATGTTTTTAGTATTAATTGCAATAATCCGCACTTTGGGTTCAATATTAGCCTGAGTTTTTTTATCAATGAATTTTGTTGAATCTTTCCTAGAATGGTAAATTGTATCTTTAATTTGCACCGTATCATTATCTAAAAATACTCACGATGAAAATAGAAATATAAATGCATTCATATAGTTTCACTTTCACTCTCGTTAATCGATGTCGAGGGGACATCGACAAAAGTTTCATCATCGAAACCAAGTTTTTTTTTGTAATTTTTCTCTCAAATTCGTCCAATGTTTTTGTTTTTCTTTTTTGGGTGGTAGGAGTTAATTGAAACTCCAGTTTTTGATGTTTTGGTTTCGGACTTTGAATAACTATATGCGGTACAAGTAGAGAAAGGAGGTATGTTCTGGACCCTCCGGACTAGTTCCGACTCTTTCTAACACATGAGAGAATATATCGTTCTCACTTGCACTCATTACAAGTATTAATTTTTTTGGCAGTGGTTGTACCAATGATCTGTGTAGATACGAAAATTGTCAAATAAACTATATAAATGCATTTTTTAAATGTCTTTGGATCTCAAGGAAAAAAATAAGGGAATGTGTGTGTGGGCTCATATTGGTTTCATGGGAGTTGACCAAAAGGGCATATATGGGTATATTTTGAATTAACTTGACGAGCTGAGTATTTTAAAATTAATTTTAGCTTTCGGAAACCATTTTGAGAAACCCATATTAAGTTTGAAAAAGATAAATTTGATATTTTTAATTTATGAGAATGTTTCATGGGAGTTGATCAAAAGGGCATATATGGGTATATTTTGAATTAGCTTGACGAGCTGAGTATTTTAAAATTAATTTTAGCGTCCGGAAACCATTTTGAGAAACCCATATTAAGTTTATAAAAGATAAATTTGAATTAATTTTAATTAATTATTTTTTTTTATTTATTTATTTTTTTTATTTACTTTTTTAAGTTTCAATAATGTTTACGATTTTGTTTGTTATTCTTGCACAGGGGTTATGTTTTCTTTGATTTACGAATTTGTTTGTTATTCTTGTGCAGGGGTCATGTTTTCTTTGATTTACAATTTTGTTTGTTATTTTTGCGCAGGGGTTATGTTTTCTTTATTTACGATTTTGTTTGTTATTTTTGCGCAGGGGTTATGTTTTCTTTGATTTACGATTTTGTTTATTATATTTGCGCAGGGGTTATGTTAAGTTATTAAAATGTGTTTAAAAGTTTAATTTTTTTATCTTCTACACTTAATATGGGTTTCCCAATATGGTTTCCGGATGCTAAAATTAATTTGAAAATAGTCAGCTTGTCAAGCTGGTTCAAAATATACTCATATATGCCCTTTTGGTCAACTCCCAAAAGACTAATTTTTACCTGTGTGTGTTATGGGTTAAAAATACAAAAATTCTGCTTTGAATTTTTTTATATTTTAAGTAAAAATAAATAACACATTATAAAATTAATAAAACAAATAATTAGTAATTACATATAGGTGTAATAGTAATAATAATATTATTAATAGTACCACATAAATAATTATTATATAAATAATCTAACATCAACAGAAATTGCAATGTCAACAAAATGTTTTGAGTTGAATCAACTTAAGTCTTATTCTGTAAAATAACACTTGTATGTAGTAGTATTATAAAACAATTACACGTGAAAAAAAAGTTTCATTCGAGAATTTCAACAAAAATTACATCAATGATTTATGCATACTAAATTAAAAAGTTAAAATAATCAAAAACTAAACAAAAATAATTAATTAAAAAAAATCACATTTTAATAGAATTATGTCCCCAAGTCAGTGTTTTGTCAGAACCAGGTAAAATAAAACGTTTGTCATCATAGGGTGACAATGCCACTTTATTTTTTAACACACTGTACATATTATGTAAGTTAAGTATAATGAAAGACGAAGAGTCTTTTTAAAAACTTAGTTTATTATCTAAAGATCACAGTACTGTTTAACGTATTTAATTTTGCAAACATTAGTGCATTTTCTAAGTTATCTAAAAATGTAATTACATTTTGGCAATTTAAAATAATTTGATCTAAAGTATTTTGCGCTTTTAAGTATCATGAAGAGTCGTTAATTGTTTTATTTATGTTAAATTGAAAGTATTCCAATGGAGTCCCTATCAGCTTTTGATTTGCATCGAGGAGAGATATTGTATTGTTATAGTTATCAATTAATTGTTTTGTTAAGGATATTTGCAACTTCATTTCGTTTGTGACTGAATTTTGATTATTTTGTAATGATTTAATTGCATTTTCATATCTGTCTCCATCGTCAGAGTCTAAGCCTCTTTTAGGACCGCCCCCCATTTGAGCTACTGTCATTCTATCCCCGCCCCCAACTCCGCCTCATCCTCCGCCTCCGCCTTAGGTTTTGCTTTAGGTTCCGCCTCCGCTTTAGGTTCCGCCAAAGATTTCGCCTCCGCCTTAGGTTCTGCTCCACCTTAGGTTCCGCCTCTGCCTTAGGTTCCACCATTACCAGCACCTTAGGTTCCCAATTGGTGTTTTGGGAGCCATTTTGTCGAGGGTAATAAAGTTTGTGAGACCACTCGATTGGTTCCTTATGGGAATCATCATTGTGGTTCTTGACCAATGAGGTGTGTTCTTTGGGAACCATTATTCTTGCGAATAAGGATAGGTACGGGTTAAAAATAAAACAACAATTTTTTAAAAAAAATTTTATACAATTAAATTAAATACAATTAAATTTAATACATTTAAATACAATACAATTAAATTCATACATTTCGATAAACTGTACCATTAGTTGGATTATATTCTATTATGGTATCATGCAAAATCAAACAATATACAGTGGTGTTGACAGGAAAATTCCATTTCCATTTGCTTCAAATTCCAATTGTATATCTACTGCAGATGATTTAATAGCTTCATTTTGTTTTGAACAATCAATAACAAAGATTGGATAATCTTTAAAATTAACAAATGAACTAGCTGGATCACAATCACGACCATAATACGATCTTTGAAATTCACAATATGATTTAAATGCTTGGGAGTATCTTCCTTTTGAAAAATCTAAATTAAACCTATCATAAGGAAAAGATTCACTATTCAAAAATAGTTTGATATCTCGAACATTTGCTGTAGTAAATACTCCAGCGTCTTGATCAAGTTCATTTCTTTTACTCGTTTGAAATGCTAATAAAATGAAACGTGGTTTTTCCAGTTGCGATGATGTACGTACAGCCCATTTATCAATTCCCGTTTGTTTTATTTGCGGTAACTGATGAAATTCCCATTGTCTAAACGGGACAGCAATAGGTCGGTCAATGTACTTTAAAATTTTCAATTTAAGTTCATCATTTACAACAATATGTGGTACGTGCCACTGAATTTTATTAATAGTAAATTTATCAGCTGCTTTAGCACCAAGGAATAAATCCTTATCATTCGAAGATCTAAATAATACCAATTCCTGTTTAGTATGAACAATACATTTTCTATAATCTTCAGCGAAACCCAGTAGAAATTTTAATGGAATACATACACTAACATTATTAGTATGTATTGTGGGGTTAGGATTATTTCTTTTTGATAACCAACCACTCATTGCCATACTTGCTTCCTCGGCTTTATTAAGTGAACAATATCCTTTAATTGTACTAGTAATACCAACATCTCTAACCCGATCAATTTCAACTCCACCCAATTCATATCGTATCTCGGAGAATAAAAATGTCCAGGCGTTACTTATTATTTTTGTAGATGCATCACCGTCATATGATCCTTCAATGTAAATATAGCTATCACATGGTGCTGTGTAAATGTCCTGTGTTTGAATAGGTATTCTTATCTCATCGTTATAATTGAAACTCGATGATAAATATGGGAGATATGTGTGAAATTCATATTTTACAACACTTTCATCGAAATGCACTTTATCGAAAATATTTAGTAAATCAACCATGTTGTTTTTTTACACGAAAACCAATTGACTTAAGAAATTTAATATTTTTAGCTGTTAACCGTTTGACACTTTTTCTTTGAATGGGGAATACGTTATCAACTACTTGTACTTTATTGAAGTTTATTCCCATTGTATTTTTCCCGTTTACGCAATTCCAGTCGCACTGTAATCAATTCGTCACGAAAGTTTACCAATTCTCCGCCTTGATCAATAATTGTAATAGTAATGTTGTCTATCGTTTTTACGTTTACTGGTAGATAGATAATGTTTCTTGGTTCCTCACTAATAGAAATTCCTGGACCAACAGTTGGAGTAAACGTAAATAAATTATGAATAAGGTTATTGTTATAATAAGAATTTGTTATTATATTTCACATCACACGAATAGTTGATACTTTTAGTATTTGTACCAATTCATCTGATTCGTGATCAAGATTTTCTGTTAGTTTTTTAGCGGAAATTTTACGAATGGAATCCTCGGGTTCAAAGTTTATATCTTCCTTTCCGTTAATTTCACACTTTAATGTATTTAAATTTGGTGTAATCGAAATGTTATCTTCTCCCAAGATGTTTTTTAAATAGGCCTCAATATCCACTACGTCATACGCACCAACAGGTATGTTTATTACACTACCACCGTAATAAAATTTGTTTGCGTCTTTATCAATATTAGGTATTGAATTGTATGAATAGAATCCAAGCAATCCTAATGAATAATCGAATTTAAAAAAATCAAGTTCAATTGGTGGGAAATATTTACTTTGTAAAACAGTTGTCTTTCCGCTCAATGTAAAAGTATAACACATAATGACTGATAAATATTTATTACATTATTTTATATAGAAAAAAATTAACAATCTAAATTATATTGTACATAATTATACAAATCAAAACAATTTCTTGAAGCACACATAACAAAAGCTGCCATAGTATGACAAGTGCTAGGACACATTGGAATTTCTAGAGAAAATCCTGGGCAATCTGCATCAATAACGGGTATAGTTACAATGTTTTCTAAAATGTTCTATTCATTTCACCATTTACATACACTTTTTTACATTGTTCGACAAAATGAAATTTTCGAGTATTTTTGGTATCTCATCAGGGTTCTTTCCATCGTTATTGTAGTGGATACCATGATGATAGAATTGTATATGCCTTATTTTTTTTTCTCTTTTTCAGTGAGTATTTCGCGAGGAGTGTTACTTGAAAAAGTATGGTGAATAATATTTCTTCCATTCAAGGACATAGCCATTTCTTTTACAACAAAAGTACTCCGCACTTGAAAACCTTGCAAGTCGATAGCCACAAAAGCCATGGTACGTACTTTTAGAATAAGATGACGATGATGAAGATAACAACAATAACTTTCAACACAGCGTGCATTACACAAAGTGAATTGAAATTATCTATTGCAGTTGTTTTTTATACAAAAATTCCAAACACAACTGTCCACAATTTGTTGTACCGAGCTTCTGATGACGATTGTAATTGTATTCAATATTACAATTAAAATATCGTTGAAGTTCTAATGGAGGTGGTAAATCCCCAAAACTATCATACCATTTAACATTATTACCCCGCTTTACATATGCACACCAATGGGTACCAGGACCACTACTTTTATCCAAATTTATTATTCCACACTCATTCACCAATGCACCGTGTTTAGGTAAATTGTCTCTCATAAATACACCTCGAAAATTCAATAATTTTTTTGCAAATTTTCTCATTTCATTTTCATTCATTGCACGTTTTCGAGGTAAATTTAATAGTTTTTTGAACCTTTAGGTAAAAATAGGCCCATTCCCTTTCGATAAGGTTTAAAATATAGTCCAGATCCTTGTTTTCCAAGTGCTATAGCTTCCATCTGTTTGTTATGTCTATGCGATTCATCTAGGGTTTTACGTGCTGCTTTAGCTTCGTTAACAGCTTTTGCAACACCACTTCCGGCACCGATTAAACTACCCAAAGCTGCTAACCCGGCCATTAACGGTACTATAAATCCTCCTTGTTTTGGAATTGGTATTATTCGCGGTAGTCGAATAAATTTTTTACCGCCGGCTTTCTTAATTGCATCCTTTGCTACTTTGTATGATTTTGAATACAAGTTGTTTTTTATTTTTGAAATTATTTGAGTTTAATACACTTTTAACAGGATTCATTACTGCTGCCCGAAACGCTACCATTTTTCTTTTCATCCTTCTTTTTCTTGGACGATGTTTTCTAGTTGAAACGCCCATACCTGTTTTTATCTTGGTCTTCATTGCGTTGGTTACACCCCAAGCTGCTACTTTCTCACCGTATGATGAATCTTTGGCCTTTACACGACTCCAAGCACGATCTGCTAAAATTCTATCGGCTTGATGTCTTGAATTTAAGTCTTTGTTTTTTAAATACGCAAGATCGTGTTCTTTACAATAACTATCCAATTTATTAATACCCTTATCGTTATGCTGTAAACGTTTTTGAACTTTTGTCCCGGGTCCACACCACTGATATCCGGGAATATGTAACACAAAGGGTAATTTATTAATTAAAGTGTTTACGATTCCACCACCTTGACGTATCATACCGTTCTGAATAGAAATTTGGTTTCAAATATAATTATATACTATTTTGAATATATACATTAGTATTTCAAATTTTCTATTAGTGTATGTGACAATGCGTATAATAAAACAACCTGAATCACTAACGGTGACCAATCACGACTATGTATGCGATAGTCAATTGTTACCAAAACACGGCCGTTTGGTAAATAACGGTAATAGATGTTTAATTGTTGGAAGCAGCGGGTGTGGTAAAACGAATGTTTTGATAAGTCTATTGGAACATCCGGAAGGATTAAAATTTCAAAATATATACATTATCGGAAAAACACTTAATCAACCAAAATACAAAATATTACAGAATATTATTGAATCTATAAATGGTATGGAAATAAAAATGTTTGATAATACTGATGACGTTATGACGCCAGCGGAAGCAAAACCAAATTCAATATTTATATTTGACGATGTAGCATGTTCACCACAAAGTGTAATTCGTGATTATTTTAGTTTTGGACGTCACTATAAAATTGACTGTTTCTATCTTTGTCAAACATATACAAGAATTCCGAAACAATTGGTTAGAGATAACGCCAATTTTTTAATAATTTTTAAACAAGATGACATTAATCTTAAACACATATATGATGAATTTATTGCACTAGACATGAATATGAACGAATTTAAAGCATTATGTAAATTGTGTTGGCAAACACAATATGGCTTTTTAGTTATTGACAAAGAAAGCGAATTGAATAATGGTCGATATAGAATTGGTTTTGATAAGTTTATAATACCCTGAGTGTCTTCATTTGTTTCAGAGTTGACAATGTCGTCGAATAGAGATACGATAAAACTTAAGCTACTTAAGGCTTTTAAAAACATTCGAAACAAATTTAAATCATTGAAACGCGGCAACATTGAAAGTCAACATAATATTGAAAGTAGTTTTAAACCCTTTGTGGACCCTTTAAAAGAACTTGTAAAACATGTAAAAAAATAAGTAAAACCGAAAGATGAAGATGAAAAAACCGTTTTTCAATCAAAACCGAAAAAAGAAAGTACTAAACAAAGACCATATTTTAATAGAAGTCTCAAGGGCGAAGAAGGAATTTCTGACTCTTCTTTTTTTACATCTACAATGAACGCAACCAAAATTCCTGAATTTTTGAATTTAGAAGTAATAGCTAATAGTGAGACCGATGACCCTAATGAAGTGACGATGGACTCAGTTCGTGAATTGTACTCAACTACAGAAGGTCGTCAACTAATTGACGAGAAATTTCTAGAAAATCTTAATCCGCTTCCAAAGCGTTACATAAAACTATAAATTTCTGATACAACACGTCTGACCGATAATGTGTACGGAGTACGATATGAACCTGCTACAGGAACTTGGTGGATGGGTAACCAAGAATTTATATTTAATGGTGACGATATTGTATGCGGGAAGAAAATTTAAAGAAACCGAAGGATTGTACGAATTGATTTTTTTAAAATCTCCAAGCGAATATACATATGAAGATAAACATCGATATGGTGAAATTTTAAGAACAACGAACGCCCACGAAATAAATTACAATCCCGATGCTAGAATAAAATCTAATAAGGGTTTCAAATACCTGAATATTATTAGCAAATTATTTCCATCTTTAGCGAAGCGTCGATTGCATTCAGCGCCTACTGGTGGTAGTATTATGAAAAATATTGTTCCAAACTCCAAAATTCAATTTTTCTACTGGGATAATCCTAACGAATTGGTGGATCGACTATAATTGTTATATGGGGCGCAACTTGCAGGAAATACGGCTGTTCAAAATGAGATTGTATCAATTATTGAGGAATTGAAAAAATGTGGTATAATTACATAAACATGATCGGATTATCTCAGTATAAAAATGCCTATCGATAAGTTTGGACATCATGTTGGTTTACATGTTAAACGTAAACATGGAAAAATTATCACTGAAAATAAACGGTTACGAACAAATGTGACCCCCACAATTAGTAGTACAATGACAATTCCGTTGGTGTCAACTCAAAGTGGACAATTTAGTGCCAGAGGAAAAATAATAAAAAATCTGCAATCGCCTATTTCTGAAGGCGATGCAGTAAATGTATCGTATCTATCTCAATAAACAAATAAAATTAACTGAAAAAAAAATTTATGAACATACTAGTGATTTTCAAAATAAACGCGTTGTGAATATTGGTGACCCTACGGAGAATAATGACGCTGTCAATAAAAAATATGTTGATGAAAAAACGTCACACCATCCTATAAAGTATACAAAAGATGGAAATCTTGATGCCGACAACAAAATTATACAAAATGTTAAAATTCCTATATCTGAAACGGACGTTGTAAACGTAAAATATTTAATGAAACAAATAAGTACGGAAAAAATCAATACTGCAAAATTAATTAAAGATCAGTTTCTTCCTCTTGATCAATCACTCAAAAACTATGTAAATCAATCTTTAAACGATTTACATAATAAACAACTAGATGCTCAACATAAAAACATAATTAATGTTTTAACGCCAACTGAATCGGAAGATGCCGTCAATAAAAAATATCTAACAGAACAAATAGAGCAGGTTAAGAGCGACAATATTAAAATGTGTGAGGAAAAAGTAGCAAATTGTGTTGATAAAATACTGTTTGAAAATCAGATAAAAAAAATTGAAAGCAAACAATTAAATGCTAACCATCAACCAATAATAAACCTACCTCTACCTACTTATGACGAAGATGTAATAAATAAAAAATATATAGATGATCAAATTCATAAAATTGCTGAAAATTGTGCTACAAAAGATTATGTTAATAATATTACTAAAGTTACACAATTGGACACGCTGGAAACAAAACAATAAAAAATGTGTTAATACCTGTGGAAGAGGAAGATGACGCAAACAAAAAATATGTTTTAGGGCAAATTGATAAATTTGTTAAAATTGGACTTTTTGATTCAACTTTTGTAACTATAATTGCGGATGTCGGGAATTCTGTTGATCTAGCGTTTAGTATCAACAACTAAAATAAATATGGAGAATCGTAATTTTAAAGTACTAAGTGTTTCGGAAAATATAAGTAGACGTTTTCACTCGGGGTGGACACAAGTTTCGGTATCCCTACATCCCGACTTATCTTCACAAACATTAAACGAATGGATTCAATCAACATTTGACGAGCTTCTACAATATTTGAAAAATCGATACGGCGTAGAAGACCACGACAAAGTATGTTTGGAAATTTTTTCTGTTAGTTCACCAGATAGACCTGTAGGAATGTCTTATAGAAATGCCATAAATTTGACATCCGATGTTATATTTAATTCTTTAACGAAGATTCTTCAAAGTAACAACGAATTTATTGTGGGACCCAATTCTTCACCATTACTAGTAAATTTTTGTTATACTAAAACACCTACAGGACGTGGTAAGTTAAAAAATATTTTTTTACCATTTACCGAATATTGCTTAAAAAAACGATGTATTGTAGTGGTTCAAAATTCCGATAATTTATGTTTTGTTCGTTCATTAGTACTAGGTATTACTAATCATACCGATAAAATTAAATTTATTAAAATGCGTAAAAATGAAAGTTTACAGAAATCTTGTGCATTAGATTTATGTACAAAATCTGAAATCGAAATAAATGAAAATGGAGCAACTTTGGAAACCATTATAAAATTTCAAAATTATTTAAAAGACCAATTTATAATAACTGTGTTTTTAGGGATTACATCAAAAGTAATATTATTTAAAGGTCAATCAAGTAATGTAAATGCTAAACACATCGATATTGTTTACTCGGAGGAAATTAATCATTACAATTTAATTACAAAAATTACAGGTTTTACTAATACTGGTTATTATTGTAGAAGTTGTAACATAAGTTATAATCAACACGGTCGTCATCGTTGTTTAATAGCTTGTACAAAATGTTATAAAGAACACAATTCTTCCGATAAAATTGTCTTTTGTAATTTATGTAACCGAAATTTTTCTGGTGTTGAATGTTACAGTATACACATAACCCAAAAATATTTTTCAAATGGTACAACTATTTGTGAGGGTATCAAATATTGTAAAGAATGTAGAAAAGTCTATAGAGTAGATAGTGAATATAGATATAAATGCAATTTTATTTTTTGTAAAATTTGTAAAAAGCATGTAGACTCAAATCATTTGTGCTACATGCAAAAAATTAAAATCAACAGACATTCTTTTTCAGATAACACACTATATTTTTTTCTTAAATTTAGAATGTACGCAGGAATTGTCTATAAAAAATGAAACAAAAAACAATTTATTTGAACATGTACCAATTCTATGTGTAGCACAACAATGTTGTTATAAGTGTTTTGAAGATGTTACAAATATATGTAATATGTGTGGTATACGTCAACATATATTTTATCAAAATCACCCTGTAAAATATTTTATGGACTATTTGTGTAAATTACCAAGACAAATTTTTAAAGCAGTAATTGTGTTTGCACATAATTTTAAATCATACGATGGCCAATTTATTTTAAAGTATATATTGAACGAGTTAGAATACATACCAAAAGTTTTAATGAATGGTAATAAAATTTTACTTATTGAACTTCAATCGGGTGTTAAATTTATTGATTCTTTAAATTTTTTTCCAATGGCTCTTTCAAAGTTACCAAAAACATTCAATATTGATGGATTAGAAAAAGGATACTTTCCTCATTTTTTTAATAAAATGGAAAATTTAGAATATAATGGAACTTTACCAGATAAGAAATTTTATGGTTGTAAATCAATGTCAATAAATGAAAAAAAAACTTTCAATATTTGGTATGAAAATTTACATCAATCAAATTACACTTTTAATTTTAAAAACGAGTTAATTAAGTATTGTATTAACGATGTTACCATTTTAAAATCCACATGTATAAAATTTAGAAAACTTTTTTTAAATGAAAATAATGTAGATGTGTTTCGTAAATGCATTACAATTGCAAGCAGTTGCATGTACGTATTTAGACAAAATTATCTTATACAAAATACTATTGGTATAATGCCACATGGTGGATATAGAAAAAGTGATAAATTTTCGTTTAAGTCATTACTGTGGCTCAAATTTATTGAACATACAAGAAATATACGAATAATTTCTACCGAAAATGGTAAAGAAAGACGAATTCTTGGCCGTAAAGTAGATGGGTATTGTGAAACTAATAATACAATTTTTTAATTTCAAGGTTGTTTTTTTCATGGTTGCAAATCTTGCTTTCCAAATAATCGATACGTTTGAAATTCGGTACGAAAACACGATAAATAAAATCGATATGTATAGAAAAGCGGGATATCAACTTGAAGAAATGTGGGAATGTAAATTTAATGAAATGTTACTAGATAATGCTGATCTAAAAAAATTTGTTAATACGCAAAATTTACCGGTTGAACCATTAAACCCGCGAGATGCATTTTATGGAGGTCGCGTAAAAACTATTAAATCATTATATATTTGAGAAAATGATGAAAAAATATTTTATTACGATGTATGTTCATTATATCCATACATAAATAAGTACGGTAAATATCCTATAGGTCATCCAAAAATTTACATAGGCGAAGATTGTCCCACATTAAATGATAAATTGAATGGTATTATAAAATGTTCTGTTTTGCCGCCACGTAATTTAAGAATCCCAGTGTTACCATTAAGAATAAACGGAAAATTAATATTTACATTATGTTATACATGTGCTACACATAATATAAACGCATGTAATCATAAAGATGAAGAGCGAATGTACATGGGTAATAGATGAAATAATCGTTTCTCTAAAAGAAGGATATAAATTACTAAAAACTTTCGAATTTTGGCAATACGACATTGAGCAATACAATTATGAGACAAAATCTGGTGGACTATTTACTGAATATGTAAACAAATTTCTTAAAATGAAACAAGAAACATCTGGATGGCCGTCTAACACGGAAGATATTCATGAGAAACAAAAATATTTAAATGAATATTATGTGAAGGAAGGTGTTATGCTGGATACCCAAAAAATAAGATATAATCCAGGACTACGTGCCGTATCAAAATTACAATTAACTGCATTATGGGGAAAATTTGGAATGAGGGATATTTTCACGCAAGTTGAATTCTGCAATACGTATGAACAATTATTAAATTATTTACATAATCCCGGTATGAAAATACATTCTACATTGTTAATCTATGAAGAAAATGTTATGGTTACCTATTCATCAATTAGTGAAACGACTGTACCTCATAAGTGCGTCAATGTACCCATCGCTGCATATACAACATGTTTGGCACGACTTCATCTCTATAAATACTTAAAACCTTTATCTAACAGAATACTATACTATGATACTGATTCAATAATATTTACACACAAATCTGGTGATTGGTTACCTAAAACTGGTAATTTTCTTGGTATGATGACCAATGAATTAGAATCATATGGCTCCAATGCATACATTTCTAAATTTTATTCATGTGGTCCAAAATCATATGCATTCGAAGTTACAGATGGAATTAAAATTTTAAATACTATTCTAAAAATTAAAGGAGTAATTTTTTATTATTTATTTCTAGTTTATTACTAATAAGTAACATTTTTTTCTCTTTGTTTTTACAGATATCTCTAAACTCCGGAAATCAATCAACAATTAACTTTAACACCTTCTCTCATTTAGTGGTTTCCGAAGAACAACGTAGAATCAACGGTGAGAAATGTGTGAAAAATCAAATTGAACTAACCATTCCAAACAAAATTGTTCGCGTCAAACCATTTCGAGTGGCAACTATAACATCACAATCAAAAATTATAAAACCCGTGTATTTGAAGAGACAATGTACTGATAATTACGATTCGTATCCATATGGTTACAAAAGATTAAAAGCGTAATATTTAAGTTTTTTATTATCATAGTTTTTACTTATTATTTTAAATTTTAGTTTTTTACTTATTATTTTTAGTTTTTTTTTACTTACTATTTTTAGTTTTAGTTTTTTTTCACTTATTATTTTTAATTTTAGTGATTTTATTACAATTATCTATATGATTTTTATATTATTTTTATATATATTGGAGTAATTTTTAAATTTATACTTATATTTTCAATAGACATCATGAAAGTAGTTTATGTTGATATGCAAGGCTTTGTTAAATTTAATAATAAAAAATGTAATTTTATTCCAAAAGAAGTAAGTGTTTTTAATGGAAATTCTGTGGCACATTTTCTATTCAAACCACCTATAAAATTTAATCTGCTAAATGACGATGAAAGAAAACAAGCAATTTGGTTGGAGAAAAACTACCACGGAATCCGTTGGAGTGCGGTTACATCGATTACAACAAGATATCAGAACTGTTACATTTTACTACAAAAAATGCTGATACCATAATTGTAAAAGGTAATCAAAAGTATGATTTTCTTAAACAAATATTTAAAAATAAAAATGTTGTTAATTTTGAAGATTTTACTGATGTACCAAATTTTAAATTACCTAACTCTAAGCCGAAATGTATGTTTCATAATTCTAATTATTGTCATTGTTCATTATCAAATGTATTTTTATTATATAACAAATGTAAATGTAATTTAAATGTAAATGTAATTTGAGTTTAAGTCCACATTATATATTAAATTTGTATGTCAACATATTCAGTTGTTTTATTTTTTACCCGTACCTATCCTTATTCGCAAGAATAATGGTTCCCAAAGAACACACCTCATTGGTCAAGAACCACAATGATGATTCCCATAAGGAACCAATCGAGTGGTCTCACAAACTTTATTACCCTCGACAAAATGGCTCCCAAAACACCAATTGGGAACCTAAGGTGGTGGTAATGGTGGAACCTAAGGCAGAGGCGGAACCTAAGGTAGAGCCGAACCTAAGGCGGAGGCGAAATCTTTGGCGGAACCTAAAGCGGAGGCGGAACCTAAAGCGGAACCTAAGGCGGAGGCGGTGGATGAGGCGGAGTTGGGGGCGGGGATAGAATGGCAGTAGCTCAAATGGAGGGCGGTCCTAAAGGGGCGGAGTTAGCTGGCGCCAGTGGGACCGCCCCTTGTCTGCCTATAGTATCCCCTTACTACTTAAAGTTCCAAAAAGCCATTTTGAAGCTTTTCCTACCGCATTTAATAAACCTCGTTTTGAACGATAGTGAGGTTAAATATTATTTAGTTTAGTTTCTACTTCTAATATTAAGTATTTAGCCTGTCTTAGCAAATTAGAGAGGATAATATGATGCAAGAACATCATATGATCTGAATGTGAATCGTTAAGCGATTTTTCTACTATACTATAAAAGCTTTGAATATTTTTTAGTTGATTTTTGATTAACAATATTTCTATATAATGAATAAAAGTATGTTTATTTTCAATTATTCTAACTACCAAGATTAAATGGAAGCAAGGGGGTTTTTGTAGGTATTGTTTTAATGTCGTTTCCTTTGGTGAGCTCCAGAGTTGCTTGAAGAATAACTACAAGAAGGAACTGCTTCATCAGAGTCATTGCCTGAAAAAGAAAAATGTATCATTTTAGTTCTTGGTTTTTTTATTTGAGATTTATGGATAATATTATTTTTTGATGTTTCGATTTTATCATCTAAATCTTTTGAAATTATTACTTTAGAATTTCTAGGTTTTGCTTTGTTTCTTGCAGCACTTTTATCTTTAGCGAATGCTTTTGTCTCTGGCCTATATTCAACTGGATTTTCTCGTTTGATGTTTTGTTTTTCATATAATCTAAATTTTTCGTTATAGGAGATATTGTATATTTTATCAGATAAGATTTTTAGTCTTTCACGACGATCAATTATATATTAGTTCAAAATTAGTTCATCAGTTAAGTCAAAGGGATCAAGAGCTTTAAAATGACCATTTATTATATCGAAAGGTCGTTGTTTGGTTACACTATGTACTGAAGAATTATATCGTAAGGTTGCCAATTGAATTAATTGTTTAACGTTTGGGTTAGGTTGTTGTAGTTTTAATACTCTAAAATTTTCGAGAAGTGTTGAGTGAAATCTTTCAACCGGGCTGTTGCTGTTTGAATTACCAGCTGTAGTAAAATGTAAATTAATTTTATGAAGTTTACAGAAGTCGATTAGAAGGGATGTTTTAAATTCGGTACCATTATCGCAAGTTATCGACTGAGGAATTCCAAAATGCGTTACAAAAGTTATTATTCCGTCAAAAACAGTATCAGCTGTACAAATAAGTTCCATTGGATAAGCCTGACCATATCGAGAAAATACGTCAATTATAGTTAAAAATTTGGAGCTTGTAATTTGAAAGGTATCAATATGAATTGACTCTAAGGGTTAAGATAGTGTTGCTGTTAACGCGAATTTAATTTTTGGTGGGTTTCTATCGTACTTTATTTGTTGACAAACATCACAATTATTTATATATTCCGTTGTATCTTGTTTCATATTGGGCCAATAATATAATTTTTTCAATGCCAATAACGATTCGTTAATTCCACGGTGACATGTCTTAGCTTCATGATGATAGGTTAATAATTCCTTTTGTCTTTCTACGTCTGTAACGTCGCTTAAAAATTTTGACGACATAATTAAATTATACGCGTGATTTTTAAAACTGTTTGTTAAAATATTACATAGTCGACGTAGTAGGTCAATTTCTGCTTTTTGTATATAAATGCAATAAAGCGATATTGTGCAAATTGTGGCACGAGTGACACGTGCTGGTGTTTGCTCCGCATAAAAGTACCAAAAAGTTAGCTAAAAATCTAAAGTTTATAAGCGAAAAGTGTACCGACGCGTAGCTGAAGAAAAGACGCATAAGACAACCAAAAAACAAAAGTGCCGTTTCGTGCGAGTGAGGGGGTGATTGTGATTGTGCCGCGAGGTGTGGGTGGTGTAGAGAGGCGAAAATCGCTTGCCGCACCAGGCAATCCTGAACTCTCGGTGACGGCAACGGAAGCAGCAGGCGCTCCAGCCGTATTTGCAAGAACCGCGGTAGCCGTAAGGCTAGACGCACTCGACTCGATCGCAACAGGACAGCAGTGGGCAGGGTTCAAACCCCAGTCATATGCTAGTAGAGGAAGAAGGTATGTTCTAGCACCACCGTCCATAATGCGCATGATCGAAATAGATCGCACTCTTTCTAACCCATGCAATTATCTTCTCTCTCATTCTAACCACGGAAATTTTTTTGTTTTACCAGGTTGGTAGTATATTGTTGCGGAATATATTTATAATTCGAATTAAATTATTATTATTAACATTGCTGCATGGTGGGAGAATTTAAAATTTAAATTAAGAACCCCCAAACATCGTCGTATAGGCCATTAACTATCATCAAAAATCAATCCAAATTTAACCCTCCTATTTATAGATAAATAATATTTATATTTCACCCCTATCAACTTGGGGGCTAAAATGTCAATTAAATATGAAAAAAAGCTAACCAGCAGCAGGAATCGAACCTGGTACTTTGGGTTGGAATAACAGATCGTGTAGCGCTACACCACCGAGCTAACTTACTAATGAGTATCTATAAGTTTAATAATAAAACTATATCTGAAATTATATTTAAAAGTCAAATACAAACGCAATATTATTAATTCAGAATCGATTTATTATAATTTAGTTTTCATAAGTAAAAGGCATGACGTTGTTTAAAAATGTTTTGGCGATGATCCGCATTGAAAATGGATTTAATTTTCTCTTCAACATTCCGAATTCGATTTTTAAATCTTGCACCATCTCTCGCACATTTTTCCCAGGGCCCTTTTCGTGCTGCTCTATATGCAAACGACCATCGGACCATCCGATATATTTGATTTTGATCCGTAGCAAAATGAACGGAAGCTTTGCTTACATTATTCATTGAAGTAAATTTTTTCAACTCCAACAAGATTTAAATTATTAAATATTTTAGCCAATGACTAATTATATTTAATGTTTTTGAGGAAAAAGTTTTGTACCTTCCATTAGTGTGATAACAAATGCATGTAGATGGAAGTATATAAAGAAAATATAGAATGTGTTATTCAATCTGAAAATTTATAACAAGAAATAAATACAACTATTTAAAATATGCTTGCAACTCTTTTTATTGATGCCAATATTTTTTCTATTAGACAACCTAATATATAATATAAAACAATATACAGTACAACAATGCTATTTAAAATATTCTATTGGTGTATCAGGCGTGTGACATATTTCTGAAAAAAAATAGGTTACCTAATTGTAATCAAATAATGTAATGAAACTTACCATTTAGAGTTTTCCAATGTTGATCAAAGCACATAGATTATCCATAATCTTTTTTTTCTTCAAAACTTCCAAAAACATTCTTTCTTTATAATTTTCATTGCAATCCTCCACTGCAGCATCAGTAAAAGCAATATTATATCTTTTGGGTAACCATACGCAAAATTCACCCAAATCGGCGAGAATAGCTCTGCCAATTGATGTTTCAACAATTTCGAACTCATAAATAGTAAACTTCGTGTTCATCCCCAAATCTACCAGTTTTTTAATCTCCTTGGCATTGGAAATATTGGTTAAAGCTTCAAAGTCCATGTTGCTAAAAACAAATTTAGATATAAGTATTATCTATTACAATATATATGGTGTTGATATACTTACAATAGAATGATGATTTAAATACTGATTGAAATAATGTCGCTTCCCATGAATATATATATACTTATATAAAAGCATGGTCATCAATATGAGAATTTAAAAACATATAAATACATCCTATATAATATTATTACATTTTAATTCAAGATCAGCAGAATATAAATGAATAATATGCAAGAACTAATTACTTAAATTACATTAATTCTGAGATATTGTCTATATAAACAAGTTTAAAATTTACTTATATTACTAATATGTTTTAATAAAAAAAAATATATTCAAATTTCAATATTTCTATGACCCCAAGCGAGCGTTTTTACAGAACCGGGTAAAATACAACGCTTATCATCATAGGATGATAGAGCTGCTTTATTTTTTAATACACTATACATATTGTGTAAATTTGATTGAAAACTAGTCATTTTTCTATAAATAATACTGTTCTCAGTTTCAACAATATGTTTATAGTCAGCCAAATCTATTTCCCTATTAACAACACATTTTTTAATTCCTTTAGCTTTTTTCGATAAATTACCTTCAGAATTCACACAATATGCTTTAGCGCCCGTTCCATAAAAACTCCAAATAATTCCACCCGCATATTCATCCTTCATTTTTCCCAAAATCGAAGAATTTATTGGAATTCCATGTATATTATTTGGAGCGTAATTACTGGTATCAAATTTATTTAAATGTTCTTTCATATCCGCATAAAAGTTTTCGGTAAAAATTTCTAATATTAAACTATCCGTGTCAGTATAAAGAAGCGATACCTTTTCTCCATATGTTTCTTTAATGAAATTATAATAAAAATCATAGATAATTATTTTAGATACATCCAAAATACTGAATCCTATATAAACAGGTTTATTATATGTCACTCTTAATTTTTCCATTTGTATAGCCACAAAATCCTCATTAAACACTTTACAATTTTTAAAGTTTGGCTTCGCTATCAAAGCATTTGCTCCGGCCCTACGACCAACATTTTCCCAATGGGTAATTAATTTAACATCAACCCTTTTGTCAACGTTTTCCATAGTTTTACCAAAAATGCTGTTATTCATAAGTTTGAAAAAATCTTTTTCAAACTTACTAGAGCAAGCATTTCGCATTATAGTATTTAAATCAATATACGACATTAACCAAGGGTATTGATTAAATGAAAGTACCCTATGAACTTTAATCAACTTCAAACCATTCTCAAGTGCCTGCTTTAAATTTCGATAATGTATAATATATTTATTTTTATTATATAAATTTGGAATTAATTTTTTAATATTAAGATTTGAGATAGGCGAAACTATAGATTCCGGACAAAAAGGTAGGTCATTATGTTTATCATGTAAAGTCAATGGATATTCTAAATCGACTTCTAAAACATATCCTTTATCACATTCATTTGAAATGTTTGTAATATCAAGTCCATCAATTTGCGATTGATTTAACCAGCTAAAATTGTCTTTGGGAAGATATTGCGACATAGCAGCACCATATAAATTAGTTGCATCTAAATATGTAATGTATGATGTGGGTTTAGTTGAATCATAAAAGGGAATAAACTTATTATTTGCTTCCGCTTTCCTTATACTGCATTGACTAACACCCCCGCGAATCCCTTTTTTAAAAAAATGAAACATATCAATATCAGTTAGTAGTTCTAGCTCAACATCAGTATATTTCAACATTGCATCCCAGCTTAGACCGGGGGCAGTATAGTATTGAGCTGGATCTAAACTGTATATTGATATACAAAGATTTCTAAAATTTTCAAAAATATCTGCCAATATTAATACATCCGATTTCAAATATATGTCCGAATATTCTCACAGAGTAGTACATTGAAATACATTCCATACATTACACGCTCGCTCGTAATCACTTAATGAAATATGTTGATTTTGTAAATTATCAAAAAACTCTTTATGTGATGGTAATTTATTTTCATTTAATTTACCAATATTTGTAACATATGAATATGGGAATACACCTTTCTGTCGAATTAAATTAAATCGCTCCACATCAGGAAAATATTTTCGAACCTCACAACATTCTTTGTCAGTCAAATTTTGAGCTAGTTGGCATAAGCTACTGGTCATAAATTTGAGTGAATCTAAAAACCTCAATTTTAAAAATACTTTTTTTTCAGCACCCGATTTCCGATCAGTATATGTATCCACCAAAATATGTTTAGAAAATGAAATATAACGTTCTTTATTCTGAGCAATAACATCAATATTTTCCTGATTATGTGCTAGATCCTTAATAAATAGGTGAGAATCATAACCACTCAAGTTATGAAAAAATATAGGAATAAATTTTGGAATTTGAAAATTTAAATTGCAATTCATATGTGCCGCGCCTCGATAAATTCCTGTCAAGTGACAATGATCTCGCACTTTTTCCGTATCATCATTAAACTTTTTGTTACAAATATAACAATCTAAACTAGTTGCAAAACTGTTGTGTTCTTCATGTGTTAAAACTTTCATTGGGACAACCAATTTTAAATGATTATTGTAAATTATTTTTGCATCTGATTCTAAGCGTTCAATAAATACTTTGACACAATCATCACCGCGATATGATTGAAATTTGGATAATGAGTCATCGTAAGAACATTTTATGTAATACGCAAAAGAATAAGGTTTATGTTCAATGGTTTTGATGGAAAATGATTTATCAGGATCTTGTTCACAAGCTTCTATCGGAACTAAAAGCGATTCAAAATCTGCATAAATAGCAAATGGAACTTTTAATTGCTTTTGAATGTTATTAAATTTTAAAATATTTTCTGGAGATTTATTCCCATATTTATCAGTTACAATATCGGTAGATGGTAATTTAGTGCAAATTTTATTACAATCATTAGATTTATGATTTTCTAAACATTGAGGACTAGAAAAATATGTTAAACAACCATCACACAAATGTATTTTTTCCGTATGATTAGTTAACTGATTCCTCAATAATCGTGACATACTTTTAATTAAACAATAATGATGATTACCAATATCATCAGAAATTAATAATAAGTTAATATGAGTCAATTGATGAGATTTTGTTAAGTGTAATGGACCAACTATTTCAAACTTTTTCATGTTATTTTCAAAAATTTCCTCTAATCCATAAACATTTACCGAAATTTCGTTTAATATTTCAAATTGATTAATATCAGACAATTTAACAGGAAATGAAATATTAGTAAAATTTAATTCATTTTCAAATTCTACATACTGTGAAATGCGACTGGGATTGCGATCTACTGGATGCAAAGCTGCCAAAATACAATATTTAAAACATTGTTTATCGGTGTTTTGCAAATTGATGATAGCCTTCCTATCACGAATTTCTTTCGGGAGCTCAATGTATTTTGATGCCCGCATGGGATTGTACTTGTTGATGTTAAGCTCCAAATATATTAGTTTTTGTAACGCCCATCCTAAAAATGTATCAAACAAATTAGTTTAAATATAAACATAAGATTTTATTTGACATACCACTATTTCTTTCCTGGAATTCACTTGTTTTTCTATCAATCACTGCTTTTAAGTATTCGAAAACATCGGATATATCGGTGCTGCGTGTTATAATTTTGTTTTCGGTAGCAAATGATTTTACTTCTTCTTCATTTTTCGTTTGCAACATATAATTTCCAAACAACTCTAAATTGATTTTAAGCTGGTTGTGAGTTTCAATCGATCGTTGTATTAGTTCCACTATTTTTGGTTGCACACTGCCTAAGTATGCTTTAACATCTAGCACATCAAAATTTTCAGAATAAACTCTATAACTGTTAATCCTACATTTGAATGCAGTTTTAATTGATTCA
This sequence comes from Cryptophagus acutangulus, assembly GCA_963556235.1. NCBI lineage: Eukaryota > Metazoa > Arthropoda > Insecta > Coleoptera > Cryptophagidae > Cryptophagus > Cryptophagus acutangulus. The sequence goes on along the minus strand of CAUVYR010000348.1, from coordinate 116,113 downwards.
ACTCCGACCATATCACTTATTTGCACACAACACTTCGCCTTATGTTGTAAGCTACGTAAATGACCATTATATTTGGATGGATTATCCAAATAAATTTCACATATGTCGCAATATACAGCAGCTACAGAAATGTATTATTAATTATTTAAATAAAAGGAGTACTAATAAACTTACCACTAGTAGATGCTTCATTTAATCTAACACGTTTAGGTGGAATTTGGTGAACATCCAAATTATGTGTAGCTAATGTTTTTGAATTTAAAAACTCACTACCACATTTTTCACACAAAATGTTTTTTAAACACACTATATTGATATGCCTTTTCAGACTATCTTTGCGGCTAAACGATTTATTGCAAGTTTCACAGACAAACATTTTAAAAAATCTATTAGTACGTGATGCTGAACAAACAAATACTAACAATTCAATACAGAAATATGTAGTTTAAAAGAAACTTTTTGCAACATCAACAAAAAATCAATGCATTTATTCTATATAATATTCACGGTGTTGGTCTTATCAGATACATGTGTATTAAGGTCAATGATATTAAGACGTTTCAGGTTACTTCCGCATTATTCATCATAAAATAATATACAACATGTTTTATTACAATTATTTATTTATTTCTAAAAATGAGACAACGTATTCATATAAAATATAACAATTTTTAACGCTACATATACAAATTTTATTATAACTATGGTTGAAGCAAATTGGTATCGTTTTTACAAATTTTGGACAAAATTCATCGTTTTCTAAATTAACAATTGATGGTGGAGTTTTTGTAATTTCACTTAGCACATCTCTAAGAAACCGTTTTTTTACATGTCCTTTAACATATATTGTGGTCACATTCGCTAATATAATATTTTTATTGAAAATTTCGTATAACTGATTGAATTCAATATCACCACTATTATATTTGATGCAATGATGATTGAATTGCAAGTAACACACTTGATTTTTCTCATCATTATTTAAACATTCAAATGGTCTGCTTGTTTTAATCAAATATGTACATTTATTTTCACCATTATGAATTGTTAATTCTTTAGGTAATAAACGTGAATTAATAATAAAACCTTGTATATCAATTACTACAAACGTCATCTTCAGTAGTAAACATTCAACTAAGCAGGAATCAATAAAATTCAAAATTTAAATATTTTTTTTCACCATCCCACTTAGAGGTGTATATTCTATAATACTGTCGTGTATAATTAAACAATATGCTTTAGTATTATCCGGAAACTGAAAATTACTTAAAATCTCCAATTTTACATCGACTGTGGAAGACTTTAATGCTTCACATTGTTTTGAACAATCCATCACAAATAAACATCTTTCTTTAAACGCTATATAATCCAAAAGTGGTTCGGTATTTGCAAGATTATAAAATTTTTTTCGAAAATCTATATACATCTGATAAACTTCGGTATAAGCCATTCTGAGAAAATTCACCTTTAAAGACTCGTAAGGGTAACATTCCGAATTCAAATGTACTTTCAAATCGAGTAGATTTAGATGATTAAAATATGTTACATCTTTAGCAATATTATCTTTTCGATCAGTGTGAAATGCAACAATAATATATCTAGGTCTTTCTAAATTAGTGCTAGTTTTTACTGGCCATATTTCTTTGTCGGTTTTTCTTAGAGAAGGCATCTCATATAGTTCCCATTGTCTAAAAGGAATTTTTATTGGTAAATCTTTACCAATATTTTTCAGCATACGTAACTTTACAACATCATTCGGGTATACATGCTTAACTTTTAACTCAATGTTTGTGATACTTATGTTTGCTTGCTTTGTATTAGTTGCTTTATAACAATTAAAATCGGTCCGAGACCGAACCAACCTAATTTTATGACGACCAGTTATGACTCGTGTGTAGTCTTGAAACACCCCCAAGATACATTTTAATGGAATGCGAAATGTAAAATTGTTTGTGTTAAACGTGGGTAACACATTCCCGCTTATATGCCATCCTGCCCCAATCAAAGCTTGTGATTCATTTGTGTTACACAATAAAATATTTCGCATGGTACTAATTGTTCCAGGATCTCGGGCTTTATCAATTTCTTTGCCATTTAATTCATAACTGATAGATTCAAATAAATATAAACCGGCATTGTTAGTTAATCTACATGTACCTTCCCCCGTAGCTGTTTCTTTAAATTCACCTTCAATGCATAGACAAGCATCATACATTGCCATTAACACATCTTGTTGATTTATTGATATTTCGATTTCATCATTATTTTCAAAAGATTTTGTGTGAGCGTGATATGTATGGATTTCTTCACGTGCAATAGAATCATCATAGCTTGGATCGTTGAATAGCTCTAGTTGTTCGGACATTGTAACCCAAAGATTGTAGAAACTTGATATTCTCCACTGTTAATGTTGGCTTCTGCTGGGATAAAGGTTGACGATCGAATGAAGCAGCAGCGGGTTTACAATTTTTTTTTATATAATTTTGTTTAAATGTTAACCCCATAATTTTTCAATTCCAAACGGATTATAGTTTGCTCCCCTCTAAAATTAATATATTCCGAATTTTGGTCCAATAACCTAATTGTTATATTATCGATTTGTTTTCGTTTAATTGGTAAATAAACAAGGTTATGAGGTTGCACATCTATACTGTATCCTGGGTTTGATGATGGCGAAAATTCATATAATGTATGCGATTGCTGATTATCATAGTAAGAACCGGACACAATGTTACATTCAACTCGTATGGTGTACACTTTAACAATGTTTACCGGTAAAGTGGATTCATGATATATATTAGCCCCCAAAAATTCAAGGCCAAATCCTAACATTGATCCAATGCTATCTTCAGATGTAAAGTCCACGTCGTAAGCACACTTAATTTCACACTTCAGTGTGTTGTGATTTGGTTTTATTGATAAATATTTCTCTGGTTCATTTGAATTAGGATGTAGAAATTTCTGTAAATATAATTCAATATCCGCTAATTCATAGGCCCCCGTTGGAATAGTGATGGATTTTAATACATTTGCGCTATCATAATAATAAAATTTATTCTTTTTTCCTTCTTCTATATTTGGTATACTATTAAATGTGTGTAAACCGATAAGAGCTAGCGCATAATTATGCTCTTCATTAAGTTCAATGGGTGGATAGAAATTTGCAGACAACAGGCTGCTTTGGCCTTTCAATGTAAACGTTTGAGACATAACTGATATCAATTCAATGTATTTTTATTATTTAAAAACTCTAAACACAAGTGTCCACAATTGTATGTATTATAATTTTGGTAGTTTTCATGATTGTAGAAAATATTATTTGTCTCACCAAAATATTTAATTAATTCCAATGGTGGTCGTAAATTGCCAAAACTATCAAAATACGTTACGTTATTGTTACGTTTTTTATAAGCCACCCAATGTGTACCTTCATTATTAAAATCATCCAAATTTACTATGGCACTTTCATTTTTCATCGGTCCATTAATCGGTAACCGATTTCGCATATACACACCGCGAAAATATGGAATTTTATTGATATTAACATATTTACAGATGTCCAAATCAGTTAGAGCTTTTTGGGGTAATTTGAATTTTTTTTTTTATATTTTTTTCCTCTACATGTAAGCCAAATCCATTATTTTGTTTTTTTAAATACAGCCCAGATCCATGTTTTCCCAATGCAATTGATTCCATTACACGATTATGACGTTCGGCTTCAATCATCTTCTTCTTACCATTTTGCACATCTTTGACGGTTTTTACAATAGATGCCGCACCCCCACTTAGAGCCCCAAGGGCCGATAATCCGCCAAATAATGGTATAATAAATGGTAAAATTCCACCAGTTTTTGGAATTGGTATGATCCTTGGTGTTTCAATATTTTTGCGACCTCCTGCCCGCTTTACGGCCATACGACCTGCATGTAGTGCCTTCTTGGAAACATCCAGTATATTACTATTACAATTTTCATTTTTTAAAGCCTTCTTAATATTTTTCACTACGACACTTCGAAATCCTTTTCGTTTAGTAACTCCCATCCCAACTTTTTGTTTAAGCTTCATTGCATTCGTCACTAACCAAGCAACACTTTTTTCACCAAAACTAGCGTTTTTTGATTTAACACGTTCCCACGCTCGATGTTCCAACTCGTTATCCGCCAAATGTCGATCGCTTAATTTTTTATTTTTTGAATATGCAATATCGTGTTGTTTGCAAGCCTTGTCTAATGGATTAATACCAAGATCACCACGCGCTAATCGTTTTTTTAATTTTGTACCTGGTCCACAATATTGATAACCTGGTATATGCAATTCAATCGGTAAATTATTTATAGCGCTGTTCAGTACACCAGCACCCTTCAAGGTTTTCATTAAGAATAAAATAAAACAGTACATAAACAAGTATTTATTAAAAATATTTTTAATTGTTTACAAGATGCGTATCAAGAAACAAGAACTGCAACTACCAATCATTAATTTGGACAATGAAGAAGATATTCAAGACCTTAGACATGGTGTACTATTTCCTAATACAATAAGGGCCATAATAAGCGGGCCTAGTGGATGTGGTAAAACGAATGTGATGATGAGTTTATTATTTAATTCAAATGGATTGAGATTTGAAAATATTTATATTTATTCAAAATCGCTGTATCAGCCCAAATATAAACAGCTCGAAAGGGTGCTAAAGCAAGTGACAGAAATTAAGTATTTTCCATGTAGTGACAATGAAGAAATTTTGAACCCATCCGAAGCACTTTCGAATTCCATATTTATATTTGATGATGTATCTTGTGATAAGCAAGATAAAATTCGAAACTATTTTTGCATGGGTCGTCATAAACTGGTGGATAGCTTTTATCTCTGTCAAACATATTCAAGAATACCTAAACAATTAATACGAGACAATGCCAACACCATAGTACTATTTAAACAAGATGAAAAAAATTTAAAACATGCATACGATGATCATGTAAATACGGATATGTCATTTGATACATTTAAAGAAATGTGCGGCGAGTGTTGGAAAGATAAGCATGGCATAATTGTTATAGTAAAAGATTGTGAATTAATGGGTGGGCGATATAGAAAAGGGTTCGATTCCTTCATTTTATTATAAAGTTTTATATCGATATACTGCTTCGCCGTGCGCACCGATCAATGCAGGTGTCACCGATCGATCGGACCTATCACTGCAGATGTGACCGATCATTGCAGGTGTGACTCTGACCTGTAGATTAGACCGATCGATCTAATCAATTAATACATACGGAAATCAATCAATACTGCTTATTATAGTCGATAAGTTTTGTACAGATTGCATCAGGTCTGTATAAAACAAAGCTGATAAAAACTGTATCTGTTTGATACAACTATAGATTGCACCAGATTTTATTGGATATGTTCTGTTAAAATTACTAATCCAATGGTTCATGGAATCAGTTACTTCTCACTTGTACAACCTTACACATCAAATTATCTGATTGTATGTAATAACAACGATGCCGTCCAAACATGAAGATCAACTTAAGAAAGAAATAATTGATGCATCTAATACAATTAGACAAAAATATTTGGTTTTAAAATCAAATAGAAATGAATATGAAAATGATTTAAACAAGTTTTTTAAACCTATAATGGAGCCATTACAAGAAATTTCTGAAAATATCAATTTGACATCAAAATATACTAAAGAGAAGGAAGAAGAAGAAGAAGAAGGGGCAAAAAGTAGAAAAAGAAAGAATAGTTTTGGTAAATCCGAAAATGTTCCAAAAAAAATTGTAAAATGCGATAGCCATAATGAAGGTATAATAAATGTAGATACAGAATTTAAGACAAACGTAGATAAAACAGCTCTTTCTATATATTTACAACAATATCCACCTATAGCTAGAGAATTTGTGCAAATGTATTTATCTGGTTGCCAACACTCAACGTTTGATAAAGTTAATGGTGTAAAACTTAATGGTGCGGATGATAAATGGACAATTGGCTCCAAAGAAATTTATTTTGCAAAAAATGATATAATTGTCATTGAAAATCAAAAATTTCCTGGTACATGGGGGCTTTATGAACTGTTATTTATGAAAAAACCTTTAAAGTATACCAAAACCGATGAAGAAAACTACCTGGATATTTTAAATTTGACGAATGCCCATAGACGAAATTATAAATCTGATAATCAAATTAAAGGAAGTCGAGCTCATAAGTATAAAAAAATAATTAAACCATATGTAATCAAAGAAAAGAAGGGTGGTAAACTGAAAAAAATCAGTGACTTGATGCTACTCAATTCAAAGCCGATAGAATATGTATATTGGAATGATATTAATGAAATTGTGGATAGACTTAGACTTTTAGTTGCGTCTAAAGCAGCTGGAAATAATGCACATAATAATGAAATTATGTCAATTATTGAGGAATTAGTTGAAGAAAAAATTATTAATTAAATTAAATAGTTTGATTAAATATTATCCATTGATAATATGGGCGTCAGCAAGTTCGGTTGTACATTTAATGCGACTTCACAAAATTCGAAAATAATTATAGTTCAATTTCCGCGAAATAGTGATGGAAATTATGATTTAGAAAATCGAAAGTTATGTAATGTTGATACACCCACTCAAGCATTGGATGCCACTAATAAGCAATATGTGGATGATTGTTTAGAACTTATTATTTCCAATATAATTGATGAAAAGTTAAAAAAACATACGGAAGAAATTGAAGAGTTTGTGGGAAAGCTGCTAAAACAATACAATACAACATATATGAAATATGAGTAAACAAGCGATTGTAAATGAATTACACAAACCAGCTCGTCGTAATTTCAAGCGACGACGAACTATTGTCAAAGGTATTGATGATTTATGGCAAGCAGATTTGGCTGAATTAACAAATTATTCATATCAAAACAGTGGCTTTAAATATATTTTTGTGGTTATTGATTGTTTCTCCAAATATGTATGGGCAGAACCTTTGCGAAACAAATCATCTGATGAAGTTACAAATGCGATGAAAAAAGTGTTAAAAGACAGTGGTGGCCGTTCACCCAAAAATCTACAAACCGATCAAGGAAAGGAGTTTTTTAACAAACAGTTTGGAGGTTTATTAAAAAAATATAAAATTAATCACTACAATACATATAGTACTAAGAAAGCGGCAATGGCTGAGAGGGTTATCCGAACAATTAAAGAGAAATTGTATAAACTGTTTAGTTTAAATGGTAAATATGATTGGATAAACAATTTAACTAAAATAATACAACAATACAACAATACCAAACATAGTACCATACTGATGAAACCAAACAATGTTAAGAAATCAGATGAAAAATACCTTTTGAACACAGTGTATAATCATGTCAACATTATTGATAAACAAAAATATCGCATCGGAGATACGGTGCGAATAAGTAAAGCAAAACATGTTTTTGATAAGGGCTACACTCCAAATTGGACCACAGAATTATTTAAAATCAGGAAAGTATGTATTACCAACCCAACTACATATTTATTAGAAGACATGTATGGTGTACCAATAAAGGGAGTTTTTTATACAGAAGAATTGCAAAAAACAGCACAGCCTGATGTCTATTTAATAGAAAAAATATTGTCTAGAAAGAATAATAAAGTCCATGTTAAATGGTTGGGGTTTGATAAATCTCACAATAGTTGGATTAATATTGAAAATATTATTTAACTCTTTTGCGCATGTCGTCTATTATTAATTACTATAAATATAAAAGATGTTGAGATATTGATTGTAGTATTGTAAATTTATCTCAAAATAAATGAGGCAACATCTTATTCTGAGTTTGTTGATTCTCTTTTCTCAAATTATCGAACTAATATTTATAAAGATAAACGATTGATACATGAGACTAGTTATATGTTGGAAAAATCAAAAATATGTGAAATTTCTGTTGGTCTGTGTTATTCTATGGGATTAGAACCTGCGGTGAAATTCATAAATTCAAGAAAGAAAGAAGATCATGTTACGTTTGGTGAAGTGGAGTGGAATGACTTTATATACACTTTAATCAAGTATCTTGATAAAGGTGATGCAATTGTTTTCAATGAATTCAATTCAATTTCAAATATATGCCAATTGGAAGAGTCACCTTTTATGAAGATAAAAATGGTTAAATTAAAAAGTGAACATATTACTCCAATATTTGTGGGTCTACCAACTATTGAAGAAATAATATCGATTAATGAAATTATTTCATCAAGATTAGCATTGTTGAAAAACATACACTTTGCAAATTATTATAATAATCTAATGTTAGCAGTTGTAAATATTCTTGATTATCATGAAGATAATGGCCTTGAAAACTGCATTGACGTCATGCGATCTTTATGCAGGGTATCCAATTCCATAGAATCACATTGTATGTTGGAGTGTTTACAATATTTTCATACAAAAATAGAATCTGATTATAATTTAATAGTAGAACTAAATTGAATACAAATTATCGGTTAGCATTAGAATATTGGTTAGTTTATTAGAAAATGTCATTCAATAAGGATGTTGTAGAAAAAGTCGGCAACATGATTGTAAATCATCTAGAACTGAAGAAATGTTTGGATCAATTTGAGCCATCGGATTTGCCATACTTTCCATTAGTTTATTTACAGAAATATGCCCAAACTTTGGAACTAGAAAGAGTTTGGAAACATTTACCAGAAGAATATCGAAATGATAAAATATTAAAATTGTGTTTACCTTGTAATGATCATTACAATCAGCCTGAAGAGTTGGAACAATGGGATGGTCCATCACCACCAAAAAATAAATGCAATCTATGCAATAATTCTAGTAATATTTGCTGTTTAAATATATGTTATTAATAAAGTATTTGTACGAATTAATTATTTTGTTTTTATTATAATTTTCTAATTTTGTATTATTGTAAGTGCTCTTTCCACCTCATTAAAATTTAATACATATGCGAAAATCAATCAAATCATTAATTAATTAGCCTTATGCATATTACGTTATTTCAGTTTGCCGCAGATCAGCTTTTTTGTTACTTTCAAATTTAAGTTCAGAATTATTGTTAAACTTATAATTAATTAATTAGCTCGATGGTGTAGCGCTACACGATGTGTTATCCCAACCCAAAGTACCAGGTTCGATTCCTGCTGCTGGTTAGCTTTTTTTCATATTTAATTTACATTTTAGCCCCTAAGTTGATAGGGGTGAAATATAAATATTATATATCTATAAATAGAAGGGTTAAATTTGGATTGATTTTTGATGATAGTTAATGGCCTATACGACGATGTTTGGGGGTTCTTAATTTAAATTTTAAATTCTCCCACCATGCAGCAATGTTAATAATAATAATTTAATTCGAATTATAAATATATTCCGCAACAATATACTACCAACCTGGTAAAACAAAAAAATTTCCGTGGTTAGAATGAGAGAGAAGATAATTGCATGGGTTAGAAAGAGTGCGATCTATTTCGATCATGCGCATTATGGACGGTGGTGCTAGAACATACCTTCTTCCTCTACTTAGCTCGGTATGTACAATTTCAAAACAAGTTGGACTTTAGCAGTATTGAGTTTCCGGTAAAATTGAGTGATATCAATGAATTTGAGATACTCAATGATATTTCAATAAATGTTTATGGCTTGGAAAACATCTTTCAAAACAATGTAGCAAAAGTAGAAGTAGTAGGGCCTTTAGATTTTACAAAATATCGTCGAATTCGACATGTAAATTTGCTGCTTATTAGTGATAATATTGGCAATAACCATTATTGTCTTATTAAGAGCATGTCGAGATTAGTTCGAAATCAGCTGACTAAACATTCTATTGTTTTGTTTTTATGTGATGGTTGTTTGGTAAATTTTTCAAATGCTGAACTTTTAGAAAAGCATAAGTTAAATGATTGCAATTTTGTTTATACTAAATTGCCGACCGAAGATATTATAACAGATAAAAATGGAAATACACGTCCGGGAAATTTGTTAAAATTTGAAAATTTTCAAAATCAACTAAAGGTGCCATTCATAATTTATGCCGATTTTGAAACAGTATTAAGACCAATTGAGGTGTGTGAACCAAGTTCTGAAAAATCATTTTCAGAATCTTATTCATTTTGCTACTATATCAAATGTTCTTACAATGATTCCTTATGCAAGTTTCAATTGTATCGCGGAGAAGATTGTGTTAAAGTATTTATTGAACGATTGGAGGCGGATGTTAAAAACATTTATAACAACTACTTAAAACCAATTATACCAATAAATATTTTAACTAGAAATGAGGAAAACGATTTTGAAACTAATCCAAATTGTCATATTTGTAAAAAATTCTTTAAAAATAATGAAACTCGTGTAAGGGATCATTGTCACTTAACAGGCCAATATCGAGGTGCTGCTCATGTGAATTGTAATTTAAATTTTAAAATTAAAAATTTCATTCCTATTTTTTTTTCATAATTTAAGTGGTTATGACAGTCACTTATTCATTAAAGATTTAGCTTGTGATCAGGAACGTGTAGACGTTATTCCACAAAATAAAGAACGATATATTTCTTTTTCTAAACACATTTTGGTCGACACATATTTAGATAAAAAAACCGGCAATGAGAAAAAGAAATATTTCAAACTGCGATTTTTAGATTCATTTAAATTTATGGCTTCTAGTTTGAGTCGCTTGGCCCAAAATCTAAGTGATAACGAATGTTATGAAATTCGTAAATACTTTCCTGATGATGAAAAATTTAACTTGATTCGATTGAAAGGTGTATTTCCCTATTCATATGTTTCGGATGTTCATAAATTAGATGATAAAAAATTACCACCACATAAAGAATTTTTCGATAACTTATCAAACGAAAATATTTCAACACTTGACTATGAGCGAGCGTGCAAGGTATGGAATGTATTTAAATGCAACACATTAGGAGAATACTCTGATATATATTTAAAATCCGACGTATTAATACTTAGTGATATTTTTGAAAATTTTAGAAATTTGTGCATGTCAGTATACAGTTTAGATCCAGCTCAATACTACACTGCACCAGAGCTTAGTTGGGATGCTATGCTGAAATATACTGATGTTGAGTTGGAACTGCTAACCGATATTGATATGTTACATTTTTTTAAAAAAGGAATTCGTAGTGGCGTAAGTCAATGTAGTATAAGAAAAGCAGTAGCAAATAATCAGTTCATTCCAAATTATGATCCATCTAAACCAAAATCTAACATAACGTATTTAAATGCTACGAATTTATATGGAGCTACTATGTCTCAATATCTTCCCAAAAGCAAATTCGAATGGTTAAATGAATTTCAAATTGATAGATTGAACGTTGAAAATATTCCAGATAATTCTGATTGCGGTTACATTTTAGAAGTAGATTTAAATTATCCAGAAAATTTACATGATTTGCATAATGATTTACCTTTTTGTCCGGAATCCATAGTTTCACCAATTTCAAAATTTAAAATTAAAAAATTAATACCAAATTTTTATAAAAAATCTAAATATGTTATACATTATAGGAATTTAAAGCAAGCGCTTCAAAACGGTTTAAAATGAACTCACATTCATCGAGCATTGAAATTTGAACAAAGTCCTTGGCTTATGCCATATATAGATTTGAATACATTAATGAGAAATTGTGCAAGTAGTAAGTTTGAAAAAGATTTTTTCAAACTAATGAATAATAGTAATTTCGGGAAAACTATGGAAAACGTTGATAAAAGAGTAGATGTAAAGTTAGTGATGCATTGGGAAAATATTGGACATAAACAAGGTGCTAATAATCTCATGGCAAAACCAAATTTTAATAATTGTAAAATTTTTACAGAAAATTTTGTTGCGGTGCAGATGGAAAAATTAAAAGTTGTATATAATAAACCCATTTATATAGGCTTTAGCGTTTTAGACTTATCAAAAACTATTATTTATGATTTTTATTATTCGTTTATTAAAGAAAAGTATGGTGAAAATGCTTTGCTTCTTTATACTGACACTGATAGCCTAATAATTGAAATTTTAACTGAAAATTTTTATGAAGATATGAAATTGCATTTAGATAAATTTGATACGAGTAACTTTCATCCAAATAATATGCATAATGTACGTGCAAATTCTTCAATTTTGGGGAAAATGAAGGATGAGTATGCTGGAAAAATTATTTGGGATTTTTATGGTACTGGAGCAAAGGCATATTGTGTAAATGCTGAAGGTAGTCTATCAAAAAAAGCAAAGGGCGTTAAAAGTAGTGTGGTTCAAAAAGAAATTACTTTAGATGACTATAAACATATTGTTGAAACAGACAACAGTATAATTTATAGGAAAATGACTACTTTTCAATCACATTTACATAATATGTACAGTGTATTGAAAAACAAAGCGGCGTTATCATCTCTTGATGATAAACGCTTTGTTTTACCTGGTTCCGTAAAAACGCTCGCTTGGGGTCATCGTGATATAGATATTTGATAATGTTTTATTTCATGTTAGTTAGGCTATTTGTAGTATTAAATATACAGTTTTGCTGATTTTGTATTAATAATTTTGTATAGTAACATATATGTTTATACTATAATTTTGTAATAATTAAGATTATTTGGTTGTTTGCACACTAAAATAGTATTATAAGGATTGTACTTGTTTATTTTTAAACTATAATTTTAATATATGTATTTTTTGTAAATTATATGTACTTATTATAAGTTAATGCAATTATTTCATTACTCCTGTACTAAACTGATGCACATATGTATCATATATCATGTTACAAGATAAGACTTGGGTTTATGGAATTCAAAACATTATAATATTTTAATAATATACAGGGTGATTCAGAACGAACGGCGCAGCCGAAAACTGCAAATTCTGCGATTTTTTTAAAGATTTTTGGTGGTAAAATAAAGTGTTAGGCTTCAATGGTTTTCAAGTTACAAGCGTTTAAAGTTGACCAATCACGACGAAGAATTCATATTTAAATTAATTTTAATAATCTAGATAGTTGTCTATAAACTTTCTCAACTTATTTGGTCAACTATACAATTTTGAGTGATTTCAATTTTTACGTTGTCAAAATTAGTTTATTATTGATCTCACATTTGTCATCATGTTTACTACTGAAGAATACTGTGAAATGCTACTAATGTACGGCGAGTGTGGACGAAACGCAAATGCGACGGCTAGAAAATACCAAGTTCGCTTTCCAAATCGTGATAACTATCCTTCAGCTAAGGTTATTTTAAATTTAATTAACCGATCAAGAACTTCGATTCGATTCCTGCTGCTGGTTAGCTTTTTTTCATATTTAATTTACATTTTAGCCCCTAAGTTGATAGGGGTGAAATATAAATATTATTTATCTATAAATAGAAGGGTTAAATTTGGATTGATTTTTGATGATAGTTAATGGTCTATACGACGATGTTTGGGGGTTCTTAATTTAAATTTTAAATTCTCCCACCATGCAGCAATGTTAATAATAATAATTTAATTCGAATTATAAATATATTCCGCAACAATATACTACCAACCTGGTAAAACAAAAAAATTTCCGTGGTTAGAATGAGAGAGAAGATAATTGCATGGGTTAGAAAGAGTGCGATCTATTTCGATCATGCGCATTATGGACGGTGGTGCTAGAACATACCTTCTTCCTCTACTTATGCTGTCTTTTTGTTCATTTTAAAATGAGTGACACACAATACACCACGGACATGGACACAGACGACAACGGATGATACATGGGGACCAGATTCAGCGACATAACCACCGACGGTGACACAGAGAATGAGGAATTTAAAATCCCATCTCAAAAGGAACGAGGAAGACCGAGGAAGGAAGAAAACGCTGAATACAAACCCACGCAAAAAAAATTAAACAGACAAAAATCCATCTCACAAAAGACAAACGCAGTACCAAGAACATCAAAGACGACAACACCAAATACACGATTAGCAACATCCATGACGACAACACCAAATACACGACTATCAACATTGCAGACGACATCACCAAATACTCCAACCACACAGTCAAACACAAAACAATTCTTCTCAAAAAAAAATTCCATCACCCACAAACTTTACCAACACACCTACTACATCACTCCAAACACACACATAAAAACCAGAATTGCGATGTCCGACGAATGGCAGAAAGTTCGACCAAACAATCAGGACATCATCATCCATACATCCAAAGGGTTCATACTTAAGTCAAACACGCAACAAGCCACATTGGAACAACAACTACAAAGACTGCAACAAAACAACATAACAACTAGATTTACTCGACAAACTGACAATCAGACAAACGGAAGACAACAACAACTAAACCCAAGAGTGTCGTACTCAGCAATCATCGAGGGCATGGAGTACGAACTTACGGACGAAGAAATAGCGGAACAACTAAAAAACACAACCATTACATACCGATTCTGTAAGCGAATCGTCTCTAAACAGACAAACAATCCGACGAAACTTATTCGAATCATCACCGGTGACATCAAATCGTTCGAGCGACTGCTAAACGACGGTTTTTTTTTTCAAAAATCGCCATTATGCAGTCATTCCAAGCAACCCTCCTACTCCTGCACCACAGCCATGTTCCAAATGTGCCCTATTCACCCACACGACCGAAAACTGTACTACACCACCAAAATGTAGCAAATGCTTAGGATCACACGAGACTAACAAATGTAAAACAAACGAACCCCCAAAATGCACGACGTGCAATACCACTGATCATGTTGCATGGTCCTTTAAATGTCCAAAACGTCCCACAAAACCAATTGAAGGTATACCCAATATCCCAATCAAATCACTCAACAAAAAATCCTTTGACATTAAACCGACTTTAAAGAAACACAGTAGAATTCACTCACCTTACACGATTCACGACCACATCATATCGACTTACACTAACGAACTGAACAACCCTATCAATAACGACAGAGACAAACTAATTAAAAATCTAAGACGACAATTTGTACATCATTTCAACATTGACACCGCGGTCAACTTCTCATACAACAGAATGTACATTCTGATGTTCGACCTAAACAATCCTTCCGAACCCTCCCCAACTGAACCAACAGACGACGTGACGCAGCAAACAATTACTTTACGGACTCAAAATGACTGACATACAACTTCTGTACTTAAACATAAACAGCTTTAACAACAAGAAAGCATTAGCTTTCAACATCATAGAAAAGCAAAACGTACAGGGCTGTATGTTTGTTGAAAGCAAGACTAAAACGGAGACTATTACGGACTACAGAAATTAGACTAAATTACAAAAAAACGGAAATCCTACACTAAATGACAACGACAATCTCTCTTGTGCTTATGCACCCAAGTTTGGGCATGGGTAAAGCCAATGCGCCTCATCTAAACAACCCTCTTAACGAATGTACACACTTTACAATTCCCTTCCAAGACGACAAAATCCACATTTTCTTTACATACATCCATCCTTATAGTAGACTAGAACAAAACATATTTATTAAAGCTTCACTTTATAAATATAGTGTAATTATTGGAGACTTCAACTTGAACAGACAAAAACAACGACAACTAAATACATTCCTTCAGAACTCTGACTTCATTCAAAGACCCACAGACGCGACTTTCATAATACCAAACAACAACGACACCTCCCCAGACATTCTATTACACACGGACAATTTAATAAACGCAATTCGAAACATTAAACTCACACCTGACGTAGGATCGGACCATTTAGGAATATTGTTCACTGTTACTTTAAATACACAAATTACTTCCGACATCACCTATAAAATCAATCTAAACAAAGCTGACATAACGAAGATCAAACAAGACATGACAGAATATGTAGATTCCAAAAAACAAGACACAATTAATACAGCACACATAACTGACTTCCAAAATAACTTCTCGACCAGCATAATGAACAACTGTCCACGAACAAAACAGACTTTTTACAAAAACAAACTACCGAAATACATACTAAGACTAATCAAACGAAAAAGACAAATGTATTATCGTGAATACAAAACTACCGAAAATAGACAATTAAAATCAGCCATGAACATACTAAACAAACACATACAAACAATGACGTACGAATACAGGAAACACAAGTGGTTTGAAACCTGTAAGGACATCGAATCCAAACAGGGTAAAACCTATTGGACTGACATTAAAAAACTTACACGATACAAAAAAACTTTCAACATATCAAATTTAATACATAACAGAGTCGAATACACTACTGACGAGGATAAAGTAAAACTATTCGCAAATCACTTTGAAAGTGCATTTACTCCTCAAGACAACGTTAACTTCGACAATGACCATTTCACAACCATAAACAACAATTTTTTCACACAAGACGACTATGACATACCGACAATCGAAGAAGACGAATACTACGACGCCATACAGGGAAAAAACTCAGCTCCAGGCAAAGATAATGTTACACGTAAAATTTTACAAAATATGGACGAGGACACACACAGACACATTATACAGATATTCAACTATTGCCTGGAGAACAGAGTTTTTCCTGACGTATGGAAAATAGGGACAATTGTAACCATTAGAAAACCAGGACTCGACTGATCAGACACCAAAAACTACAGACCAATCACACTAGCTCCAGTTCTAGGGAAAACCTTAGAAAAAATACTGAAAAACAGAATCTGGACGCTAGTAAAAGACCATGTACCGACATACCAATTTGGATTTAAACCTTCTCACTCGACTATACATCCCTTATTTATACTGACGAACAACATTCAAGCGACATACTTACAGAACAAGAAAACAGCAGCAATATTCCTAGACATAAACAAAGCATTTGACACAGTTTGGCATACTGGACTACTCTACAAAATGCAAAAACTCGGACTACCTAAATACATACTACACATGACTAATCAAATCTTATCCAACAGAACTCTTCAAGTTAAAATCAACGAAACCTATTCCAGACAATTTACTCCACGACAAGGCGTTGCCCAGGGCTCACCTCTTTCGCCACTACTATACAACATTTACTGCCACGATATTTATAACTTTACATTTAGAGACAAAGAACACGTTGACTTAAATTCATACATATTACAATATGCAGACGACACAGCACTCATTTCACACAACAAAAATTTAACTTCTACAATGACACAACTTCAAGAATTGACAGACAAAACGATGATTTGGTTGAGTAAGTGGAGGCTAACTCCCAATCCCAATAAGACGCAACTCCTCATTACCAACCACAAAATAACTGACACTTCCCCAACAATCCAAATAGACGGTACGACTATCAAACCTTCCCCCGACATCAAATATTTAGGACTGACGATTGACCAAAAACATAAATTTCAAAAACACGCCAACAAAATAAAATCAGAAATCACCAAGAGATCCAAACATTTCCGCTCCCTAACATGCAGCAATGATCAAGGTATTAGCATCAAGACAGCGACACACATTTACAAAAGCATTTGCAGACCTTTAATCGACTATGGACACGTAATTATGACCAACTCAAACAGTAAGACAATACGGATTTTGGAGACAGCAGAACGAATTGCACTAAGACAAATTACGAGAATAAGACACCCAGATAACCCACTCCACAATCCTTCAAATCATCTTCTTTTTGAACTGACGAACTTGACCACTATTACGGACAGACTTAAGTATCTTAGACAAAAATTTAAAGACAACGAGACAAACTGGACGATTTTGAATGACCTTTGCATTAAACGTGACGACACCAATTCCCTCAGAAAACAACCGACCAAAACACTTTACGAAACATTCACTGACGAAAACTTCCTAACTTAATCCTATCAAACCCTTCCTACCTTCTCTCACTTTTTTATCCCCAAAAGAATCTACATATTTATTAATTTTTTCCCTTTACAAATGTATTTTATTCTAGAACATTTTTTTTTTACTCACTCTTTCAATATCTATGTTTTTTTTTCTATTTTTTTTTCATCTCTACATGTATACAGTGTTATAATTCTTATTTTATTTATTGTTATTATGCACAGGCAGAAAGACGAAAGTCCATAGCCAATTGTTTTTATTAACAATAAAGATTTAATATATATATATGCAATAAAGCTTCTTTGAATCTACAAAATCTTTAAAGAATTTAATTATTTCATTTTTGTAATTATTTGTTAAATACACTGGGTGATATTAATAAAATTAAGGAATTGCTTATAAGCAAATCCTTATAAGTAAAAGGTATTGCCACAAGTAAAACCTTATTTTCAAATTAATAATGATTTGCTTTTGCTTGTAAGTTTTTGCTTATGATATTTGATATAAATAGAAAATATGTCAAAAAAAATGCGCGATTGTAGGATAACACCATAAAACCTGCGTTTTTAATTCTTTTTGTAAATTGTTTGATATTTCTACAATAAAATATTAAAAATATGTTTATTTAGATCGTGTGATTGATTTCGGTAACACCTAAAAATGTCTAGCTCTGATGAAAGTTCTGCAAGTGGCAATGAGGTAAACACAGAAAGTGACTTGGTGTTTATTTCAAGTTTTGTTAAAGTTAATCCAATTATTTTAAACAAAAGCCAAGTGCCGTCAGTAAAAATGAATAAAAAGAACGCAATCGAAAAACTAAAAATTGAGCTCCAAAAGAAATTTGGAAAACTAATGGATACTAAAAGTATCATGAAAAAAGTGAACAACTTGAAAACATGTGTGAAGAAGAAAACTGACAGTGAAGCAACTGGTAACAGAAAAATTAAATTAAGTGCAGCTGAAAAAAACATCTACGAAGCAATGAAAGGAATCAATGGTGACAATCCAGTTTTTGAGAAAGTACCTGGACACTTAGATGTCGGAGTAGCACATTCATCCAGTGCATCAACACTTTCTCAAAGAAGAGAGAGAATTTCAAGAGATCATCAGGAATTAGAACCATATCCTCCTCAAATTCCAGCCATTAAAAAAAATAAAAACCGTGCGTTGAGTGAGTATGAAACAGATGAGACGAGAAGCTTGTCAAATTCAGAATTACAGAGACTTGTTCTTCTTCAACAACATCACGTTCTAAAATTGAAGAAGCAAAAACTTGAGAAAGAGTTGGAAAAGCTAAATTCAAGTAGTGGTTCTCGCAGCGAAAATATAGTCCGTATAGATGATAAAGATTATTATGATTTAAACTGTAATTAGTCTATGCTTGTCAGTCCATTTATTACAATAATATAATACAGTATGTCTGACAATTGTCGTCTTTTATTTTGTCCTTTAAATCAAATTGAATTATCATATTACAATTTTAATTTCATTAAATTAACATATATTATATAATTCAAAATTCTAAAAAATAATGAGAATGTGCAAGTCAATTTTTAATCATATATGCAAAACGTATTATTTTTGTTATAATTGATAATGTATTACTTCTGCTAGTTATTGTCGTTTATTCTGTCCTTCAATGCGAATTTCATTTTCACAATTAAAATTATTTTCTAAGTTATCGATACCTTCTTCCTGAAATTCCTCATCTAAAAGTACTGAATCATCTTTCAAATACTTAGTAATATTATGCAATATGAAACACGAAACAATTATTGTAGGAACAAAATCAAGAGATACTCTTACAGTACCCTGAAGTATTGGAAATCGTTGTTTCAGTTGACCAAAGCACCTTTCAATCACTATCCTTTCCCGCTTAAGTAGGTTATTGAAAGCTATTTCTTGTGGTGTAATAGGGTTTTGATAAGGGGTCATTAAACATTTTTCAATTCCATAACCCTGATCTGCCAAAAGGACAACATTATTGAATGATCTGAGTGTTTGACATATGTTGCTCCGTTTCCAAATTCTGCTATCATGTACTGAACCTGGCCACTCAGCAGACACACTAGTAAACAGTTCATCTGCATTGCAAGTTGCTTGAACATTAATACTTGGAAAATTTTTGCGACATATGTATTCATCACCGTGCAATTGTGTATGAATTTTCTTAATGCGAATATGAGTGCAGTCTAAGGCTCCAATAGCTGTAGGAAAATTGTACTTTTGTAACCATACATCCTTGGCAGCAGCTATTGCTTCAATTATTGATGGAAATTTAATCCAAATATCAGCTTTTTCAACTATTTTACGACCAACATATTTTAATGTGTTTGAAACTGTTGGTTGGCTAACACCTATGTCTTCAGCAACCCCAATTTGGAATCCTAAAAATGTTATAGTTGACAATTATCGTTGAAGATCGAAGAAGGTTAGCAGATAAATCTGAAGTTCAGAGACAGCGAACAACTAAAAGGTTAATCTCACTAGTATCTTACCTGGATCAGACATGTATCTCAAAAAAATTTTCATTTTTGTAATTGCGTCTAACGCACCTCCACGAGTCTCCTCTGTTTCTTGCAGAAAATGGTGAGCTAGCCATTCTACATTTTCTGGAATAAACCTGTATAGGTTGGTAAAAGAATTAAGTTCATTAGACCGTCTTTCTTTATAAACTTTTGGAGCACGCGGAATATTAAACATATTTGTTTATCGTACTACTTCAAATAAGCAACTGAAATGGCATGCTTATGATTTTGTAAGGATATCTTGATTTCAGAAAGCAAAAGATTATTTTTATTAATATAAAGGAATTTAAATCAGCAAAACCTAAATCAGCAAAACCTTTTCCTTGTGCATTTTTGTAGAACTTTATTAATATATATTTAATCTTTTGCTTACCAAATTGGCAGCAAAAGCAATTCCTTATTTTTATCAATATCACCCACTGAGTTTCGGTGTCTATTTGCAAACGGATGAACTTTTACAGTATGGTAGTGACCGGACTGTTTTTGAAAGAAAACAAGTTGATTTGCATAGTTGTTGACTGTTGTTTCTGTAAAAGGTATGTTTAATATTGGGTTTTCTAAAGCAGAATGGACTGTTTTGTTATCATCCTCTGTTGGTTTTATTTGTATATCGGAAATAATATGAATTTGTTTTCTTTTTGGGTTAAAAATTTCGGTTTGAGGTAAAACATCTAAATCAATGTTATTTCAGTGGTTTGATTTGATTGTAAATATTTATTTATGTTTTGATCAATATCACCTGGATTACCTAAAATTGATTCATTTTCCACAGCATATATTTCTGTGCGTGATAAAGCATCAGCGTTCGTATTTTGTTTCCTTTTTTTATAAACTATTTCGTATGAAAGGTTGCTGGTGCATTTTTTAAACCAAATGGCATGCGAACATACTCAAAATGTCCATTTTCTACATTGACACTCAGTTTTTTGGATTGAATTTTCATCCATTTCTATCTGATGAAAACCGTATGCGAGATCTAAGGTTGAGAAATATTGGCATCGACCTAACTTATCGAGAATGTCATTAATATTAGGTAAGGGATATCGGTCGCCAATTGTTTTCTCATTGATTTTCTTATAGTCAACTACTATGCGCCATTTCTGTTTTCCATTAGCATCTAATTTCTTTGGAACTATCCAAATGGGACTACTCCATGGGCTTTGACTCGGTCTAATTATTCCGTCCTCTAACATTTTTTGTAATTGGTTTAGTACTTCATTTTTGTGTACGAATGGGTATCTATAAGATTTTGTATGCACGGGCGTTTCATCTAAAGTTTGTATTTCGTGTTTGACATCATTTGCAAAAGTTATTTTATTATTTTCGGAGTGAAAAATATCAGAATATGATTGCCAAAGACGCATGGTTGATTTTTGTTCTTCTACATTTAAATGATCGGTTCTTATTAGTCTTGAAATGTCGTTGTTTTTATTAAATTCTGAACTGGGTAAAAAATGTTCAAAATGAAAGAAATTGAATTGTTTTTTATCACTAGCAGGAAATGCAAAAACGTTTAATGGTTCTCTAAATAATATTGATATTTCTTGATCAGAAATATTAAGAACCTCAGTTTTTGCAAACCCTTTTTCAGATTTTGTTAATGATTCTGGGAAGTACAAATTGTTAATAGTGCATTCAGGTATTATAACATCACCATTATAATATGAAACAGGAATTTGTACTAATGCTATTTCATGTGCGTTTACTGATATTGAATAATTTTCAGTTTGTGGTTCTCGATACAACAAGGGTACTTTAAATTAATCATTTACTAAATATTTGTTAATTAAATCAATTGAAAATTCGAATTGTTTTAATTCTCTAAGACCTAAAATTCCGTCATAAAAGGTATGAAAATCAAATAAGGTAAATGTTTTAATATTTTTTGTTTTAAGTTCAGGCGGTGCAGGAATTTCTGCTTTGAAACGTACCTCTTTTTCACCTGTACCTGTTTTAATTAATGTGGGGCTATGATATATTGTATCTGGATAATATTTTTCAGCAATGGATGGTTTCAACATAGATTGGTAACAACCAGTATCGATTAAAAGTTTCATGGGAGGATGCTTAATATTAATATATGGTAAACTATTATTAATTTCGGTAAATATTTCAATAGTTATTACGTCCGATAGTTGGCATTGCGTGCTTCCTGAAAATTTTCGTTATTTTCGGTTTTCTGCACATTTTCTTCACCAGTTTTCTGTGAATTCATCATATAATCGTAATAATTGCCTTTATCATTTTTTTGTTCTTTATTTTATTCTATTTGAAATAATTCTTCTGATGTAAAATTACGCGAAGTACTAGGATTATTTAGGTAAGAGTTTGGTCGTGCTGTATTGCGAGTTGTTGTCGACATGGGTTCTGGGATATTATCAGAGGTTTGATTTCTGGGTTTAAAAGCGTTTCTTGGTGGTCCAAACACTTGTCGATTTGTAGGGTAATGTCTTGAAGTTTTGCGAGGTTGGACATTTATTGGCTGACTTGGAAATTGTGGTCTAGGAGAATATGTTTGAAAATTTGATGGATAATTATTTGACCTATGATGATTGTTAAAATTTTGTTCATTACGCTGGAAATTATTTTGTCTTTGTGGATAATTCAATTGATAATTATTTGACCTATGACGATTGTTGAAATTTTGTTCATTACGCTGGAAATTATTTCGTCTTTGTGGAAAATTTGATGGTTGAACATTTACAGATGGTTTAAATAGGATTTGAGTATATTGAAAGTTTTCCTCTTCTGTTATGTATGTCATTGCGGATTCAAGTGAATCAGGTGTTTTCAATCTAATTAAACTTTCAATTGACCCAGATAACCCTCTAATAAAAGTTTTTATTGTAACTTGCTCATATTGTCGTAAATATATAAATTTTGTGGCATCTTCCATATCTGTACTCGAGCTTATTTTTTGAGCTAAACTGCTTCGCAATACTTGTAAACGCCTACCAAAGTCAAGGGGATTTTTATTTTTATATGAGGTAGCCATAAATAAATCTTGTTCTAAACATTCGAGATTTCGCTTATCCCCAAAACATTGACTTAATGCATCTTTAATTTTTTCCTAAGTATTTAGTTCGGCCTTACATCCTACTAATAGTTGTGCCCTATCTGTTAATTTTGTTTGAACGACTCTATCTAAGTAGTTTTGCAAAATTTGATCATTATATTGGCTGTATGTTGTGTGAAGAAAATCACAAGCTGTTAAAAAACTCGATAGGGAATTTGGATTGCCATTATAATTTGGAATTGTATCTACGTACATTTTCATCATAGTTAAATTCACTTGTGGTTGAGGTATTGCCTCATTATTTGGATTGGGGTTTGGCATGATTGCGGTTTAAGAATTTGACAATTTCAATGATCTAGAAAATTGAGATATTAAATTATCCACTTAAAAATCACTGCTACTCATAGATTATTCCGATTTAAAAATCAAATTTATTTGGATTAATACAAAATTATATTTTAATGCAAAAATACGTTTCTTAATTTAACAAATGGAAAAGGAGAGAATAATAGGAATACTTGGTACTCACCGAAAATTTTCTACCTGCCTGGTTGATTCTGGTCCGATGTATTTTTCGGAACGTTGGATTGCGGGTTTTAACAAGTACAGTGGACCTTTTCGCCTATTGAAAAGCCGTATCCTGCTTGTACTTTCTCCCTTGCAATCTCCTCTTCCTGATGGGTGATGGGTTTGGAATTCTGATGGATTCCTGCTGTCGAATTCAATCACTCTCGTGATGCCGTGATTTTCTAACGAAAAACTGCGCTTATCCTACCGACTGCGCCAGTTAAGTATAATGAAAGACGAAGAGTCTTTTTAAGAACTTAGTTTATTATCTAAAGATGTGAACAATTAGACAATTCAAAACAGAATGAATTTAAGACTGTAATTACATATATTTATAAGTTTACAATATTTGATGATACTGACAAGATTCTGTGTGAAAATTACAAGTATCTCATATTAACATAACTATTGGATCAGATTATACAAATTGCAAGAAAGATGAAGTTATTAGAACATATCACATTGAGTCAGCAGTATTGAAGATCGTAACTTGTAAATGTGATTCAAAAGTAGTCATTTTTTTCAAAACAACTACATTTTCATTATCAACACAATTTTGATAATCAGCTGTAGCTCATACTGAACCAGACATTTGCTAACACCCTTCGCCTTCTTTGTTAAAGCGCCTTCAGCATTTATACAATATATCTTTGCACCGGTTCCATAATATTCCCAAATAATTTTTCCGGAATACTCATCCTTCATTTTTCCCAAAACTGAAGGACTTGATGGTATTCCGTGAACATTATTGGCAGTAAAATTAATAGTATCGAACCTATCTAAATGCAGTTTCATATCACTATAAAAATTATCGGTAAATATTTGTAAAATCAGACTGTCAGTGTCAGTGTAAAGAAGTGAGGCGTTTTTTCCATACTTTAGCTTAATGAATCCGTAATAAAAAACATACATTATAATTTTTGACAAGTCTAAAATGGTGAAGCCCAAATATATCGGTTTATCATAAACCACTTTTACTTTTTCCAACTGAATGGCAACAAAATTATCGGTAAAAACTCTACAATTCTTAAAATTTGGTTTAGC
Organism: Cryptophagus acutangulus; assembly: GCA_963556235.1. Taxonomy (NCBI): domain Eukaryota; kingdom Metazoa; phylum Arthropoda; class Insecta; order Coleoptera; family Cryptophagidae; genus Cryptophagus; species Cryptophagus acutangulus. The sequence continues at coordinate 91,126 of CAUVYR010000348.1, read as the reverse complement.
AATTAATGCATCGGACCCTATTTTATGACCAATATTTTCCCAATGCGTGATTAATTTTACATTCTCCCTGTTATCCACGTTTTCCAGTTTTACCAAATACGCTATTATTCATAAGTTTATAAAAATCTTTTTCAAACTTGTTGGTGCTCTCATTCCGTTTTAAAGTGTTCAAATCTATATATAGCTTAAACCAAGGGCTCTGAGAAAACTAAAAAACTCTATATACACGAGTGAGCTTCAAACCATATCGGAGAGCTTGCTTCAAATTTCGGTAGTGAATTATATATCGAGTTTTGTCAAATAAATTTGGAATAAGCTTTTTCACTTTTAGCTTTGATATTGGTGAAACTATGGACTCAGGGCAAAGAGGCAGGTCATTATGGTGATCGTGTAAATTTGGGAGATATTGTAAATCAACATCTAAAATGTAACCCTTTTCAGAATTATCGGAAATATTTTTAACATTTAATTGTCTAATTTCCAATTCATCCAACTAGCTAAACTCATTTTTGGGAAGATATTGGGACATAGCAGCTCCATACAGATTGGTTGCATCCACGTATGTTATGTATGAAGTAGGTTTGGATGCATCGAAATTAGGAATAAATTGGTTATTCGCCTCCGCCTTCCTTAGACTACACTGACTAACCCCACCGCGAATTTCCTTCTTCAAAAATGAAGCATATCTACATCAGTTAATAACTCCAACTCAACATTTGTATGCTTCTACATTGCATCCCAACTTAAGCCAGGAGCAGTATAATATTGAGCCGGATCTAAACTGTATGTAGATAGGCAAACATTTCTGAAGTTTTCAAATATATCAGCCAAAATAAGTACATCCGATTTTATATAAATGTCCGAATATTCCCCCAGCGTTTTACATTCAAATAAATCCCATACTTTTGTGCTCGCCCATAATCTTCTATAGAAATGTGTTCTTGTTTTAAATAATTATACAAATGTTCAAGTGATGGCAGCGAATCTTCATTAAGTATTCCGATATCAGAAACATATGAGTACGGAAACACAACTTTTTGTCTTAATAATAGAAATTTTTAGTTATTAGGTAAATATTTTCGTACTTCACAACACCGCTCATCAATCAGGTTTTCAGCCAGCTGGCCTAAACTCGATGCAACAAATTTGAAGGAGTCCAAAAACCGCAAATTTAAATATACATTTTTCTCACTACCGAGCCGCACCCCTTTACTCTCCAATTAGATGACAATGATCCCGTACTCGTTCAGTTACATGTAGAAAAACGTTATTGCATATATGACAGACTGGGCTCGAGAGAAACTCATTTTGTTGATCATGTTTTAGAGGCTTCATAGATATAATTATTTTCAAGTAATTATTATAAATGAATTTGGTGTCAGCTTCTAACTTTTCTATGAAAACTCTAACACAATCTTCTCCTCGATAAGTTTCAAATTTCGATAGTGAGTCATCATCATAGCTGCACTTAATGTAATATGCAAACGAATACGGTTCATGTTCAAAGGTGTTCATTGAAAATGATTTATCTGGGCTAGCTTCACAAACTTCTAATGGCTTTAACGCGGTTTCAAAATCGGCATAAATTACAAAAGGCACTTTTAACTTTTTTTCGGTATTTTCAAACATCAGTATATTTTCAGGGCGCTTATTTCCATATTTATTGATGATATCGGTCGTTGGTAATTTAGTTTATATTCCATTACAATCGTTTAATTTATGCTGCTCCAAATGTTGAGGAATTGAAAAACGCGTCAAGCAGCCATCACATAAAAATATTTTGCCACAATGTTTGCCCAACTGACTCGACAATAATCTACTCATATTTTTAATCAAACAATAATGATTATCGCCATTGTCGTTACTGATTAATAAGAGATCAGAATGACGCAACCAACGAGATTTCGTTAAATGTAACGGTCCTACAATCTCAATTTTTGTTACATTTTTTTCAAAAAATTTGTCTAGACCATACACATTCACCGAAATATCATTCTGTTACTCAAACTTATGAATATTACTAAGCCTAACCGGAAACTCGATGTTGGAAAAGTCTAGTTCATTTAAGTATTGCACATACCTTGAAACACGTTCAGGGTTAGGTGTGGGGTGGAGAATTGGAGATCCGCCAAAATGCAATAGTTGAAACACTGCTGATTGGCGTTTTGGAAATTGATAATCGCCTAGCGTTCGGCAATTTCCTTGAGCAGCTCGATGAATTGGGAGCCTCGCAGGGGATTGTATTTATTTATGTTCAGCTCCAGATAAAGCATGCGCTGTAGGGCCCAACCTGTAATTATTATAAAACAAAAAATATTAATATTTTTATTTATAACAGTAATGATAAATAATAATTTAAAAAACTAATAAATAATAATTTAATTTAATTTTTTAAATAAATAAATAAATAAATAATAATTTTTAATTTTACTTATATTTTATAATTAAGAAAACACTAAAACTTACCACTATTTTTTTCTTGAAACTCGCTAGCCTTCTCTTCGAGTACTGCATTTAAATCTAGACAAATTACATTCAGATCACTGCCAGCTAAAAACACTTCATTCCGAGTTATGAATGATTTGACCTCTTCCTCACCCGTGGTTGGTAAAAGGTAATTGCCAAATAACTCAAGATTAAATTTTAGCTGGCCTTGTTGTTGTAGCGATCTAGTAAGCAATTGGAGTATTTTCGGCATCACACTCTCCAAATACTCATCAACAGCTTTCGGATTTGTCACGTCAGAGCATATTCGCGCAAGATGCCTTTTTAAATTGTCTTTACGGGTAAAAGATTTGGAACAAACTTCTTACAAGAACATATTATATATTTGTTAATAAACTGTCGACCAAGAACTAGTAATTTTTTACTAAAGCATAATAATTAATACTCTATTTTGGAAATGTCAGCAATAATATATAATTTAAAAGTAATCGGAGGACGTATCTTATATTGCATCTTTACATATGTACAAAGTCAGTGATTTCATTTAGGTATAATCGGTTCAAATAAAATAAAACTTTTTTTTTAATATACATTTATTTTATTCACTATGCGATGATACAATATATTCATATAAAATTTTGGAATTATTAGTACTGCAAATACATATTGAAACTGTTTAATTGGTTTAAACAAATAAGTTGATTCCCCTGCACCATTATGGATTGTCAATTCTTTAGGTATCAAACGTGAATTTATAATAAATCCCTGCACATCAATTACTACAAACTTCATCTTCAAAAGTCAATATTGAACTAAGAAACAATCACTATTATTATAAATTTAAATAATTTTTTTCACTATTCCACTTAGAGGTGTATATTCCACAATGCTATCATGGATAATCAAACAATATGCTTTGGTTTTATCTGGAAATGGAAAACTTCTCAAAATTTCCAACTTTACATCTAAAGTCGATGATTTTAATGTTTCACATTATTTTGAACAATCCATAACAAACAAGCATCTATCTTTAAATCCGGTATAGTCCAATAGCGGTTTTACATAACCCACATTATAAAAATGTTTTCGAAAGTCCACATACATTTGATATACTTCAGTATAAGCCATTTTCAGAAAATTTACTTTTAGCAATTTATACGGATAGCATTCTGAGTTTAAATGCACTTTTAAATCGACTAGATTTAGATGCTGAAAGTATGTAACATCTTTAGCAGCATTGTTTTTTGTTCTTTATAAAATGCAACAATAATATATCTTGGTCTCTCCAAATTAGTACTAGTTTTTACAGGCCATATTTCCTTATTTGTTTTTCTTAGTGCAGGCATCTCATTTACAATGTGTTTCAAGACTCGTAATTTAACTACATCACTGGGGTACACATGTTTTACTTTTAATTCTATGTTTGTAATACTGATTATTGCCATATTTACAAATAGTCAATTCAAAATAATTATTATTATGGGATTAATAACGAATACTGTGCATTTTTATTTTAAATTATGAGTATTTTATTATTTTAAATCATAATTATTTAATTACGGTTCTGCATTAAACTGTTATGATATTATTATTATTTTATATTCATACTCGCAAACTGCAGTTTTCGTATAAAAGTAATTTTTTATAATATAAAAATGTTTTATTAATTTCTTCATCACCAAAATGGGGAAAATGTTGAGTAATCAGCGATTCTGATTCTCAAAGTTCTTTTGTGGATCCGATATCTGACGACATCTCTCGGTCAACTAGCTGTTTAACTCTGCTACCAGTACAGTTTTCTTTTTGTTGGTACTATCGCTCGACCTGCGCTGTGATCATCCCGCTCCAATCCTACTGAAACCGCCATTGCTTAAGTTTTCTGCTTCGAGCTGACTTGCCATTTTTGTGTGCCACTTTGAATTATCGAATTTATTAAGTTTTAAAGTTATTCTTTCTTAGTTAAATAAAGTTTTGAGTTAAACTGTTTACCACTGTTTACTTTTCGCCGCTTTTCGCGCTTTCCCTCCGGTGTTTGCGTTGGTTATTTGAACCTCCACCAAACCAGGCATTTTTTTGTAGTTCCACGCTACATTTTGGTACATATCCGCCAATTTAAGTTTTTTTTTTGTTTTAATTATTTGGGTTTTTAATTGTTATTAGAAAAAATGGATTTTCAAGCTTTAGCCAACGTTGAACTTGCTGGGAAAGACACCAAAAAGTTGGTTGAGCTGGAGGTAAATCACCGATACATTATACATGGATTTGAGGCAATGGAGACGTCCGTTGGAAGAACAGTGATGGCAGATCTTGGAGAATATTGTGTATGGTTACCGAAGCGATTCAATTGCGTTTTTACCAAAGAGGCTATAGACGATTGCAACACCAATTTCAGTGAACAAATGTATTTGGAAGTGGTAAAAATCAAAACCATTATGGGGAAACTATCGGCCTTAATAAAAGTAGATAAATTATAAATAATTTCTATAATTAAAATTCGCTGGAAATGAGATTCCACAGTACTTCTCTCGTTAATATACTAAAATTTAAATAAATCTGACAATTCTAACTATGAGGGGTGTATTAGGGTTACAATTGTAAAATGTAGGTCTAGCCTAATTTCAATTAAATTAACTAAGTAATGATAAGTTAAATAAGTTAAAATTACTACTACCAAATTTGAAAGAAATCAGAGCATTTTGACTGTAAAGGGTAACTTAGGAGGATGGTCCGAAGGAAAGACTTTTTAAAAACAATATACTTGTATTCAGCTTGAATCTCAGTAATAGACTGCTTTATTCAATCTTAATTAAATTAAACATCATAATAATAAAAATGCTTATTTGCAAATCCCACGAAATATACATATATTGAAATTGGAATACTTAATAAAAACAAGGCTTCAAGTTCCTGTGAGAGACAACTTGAAGACTTGTAATTTCCAGAATAAATGTAATACGACAATCTTAAGAAAAATAGCTTATATTCCTAATATATTATAACAATAATATAACACCTCCATGCCAAAAAGAAAAATTATGGTTGAGAAAGCTTTAATTTTTCAATTCAATTTCTTCTAAAGGGTTTTCCATTTTATTTTTATGGTGTTTCCCCAATTTTGCTCTTAAGCATGGATAACATTGTTTACATAATACTAGCACTACAATAAAAACTATTATATAAATGAAAATAGTATATAAACTAACATTATTATAATGGAATGGTATTGTTTTGATTAAACCAATTTGCTGTTTGGTATGTTTTAATTGGATGTCAATATCCTTCAGCTCATTTAAATTTATATCATCCAGATGGATAGCATTAGCGTCTATATCCCATTTTTGAAAGTTACTGTTTTCTGGTATTTGAATATTAGGTAATTTCAAATGTTTAATTCATGGATTTAAATTTTGATTGGTTTTTAATATTAAATTATCCAATTGGATTTCACAAGTTTTTGGTATTGTTATTAGATAAGTTCCATTTAACACTAATTTTTCTTCATTATTTGGACATTTTCTTGTGGCTGTTGTTGCTGTTATAGTTATTATTATCCATTTATCCGGTAGCACTTTTTGAATTTTGTTTTTGGACAAATAACTATTTTTATATTCACAGTTTGAATAATTATTACTAAAGTTAATTAAATCAACTTCACACGGATTGTTATTGGTTAGTACGTTGGTATTTTGTTCATAGCACAAAAAGTTCGATTGATCGACTTCTTTACACATCTGGTCGCATAGTCCATAATGTTCACGACTTAACAATAGGTAGGGGGATTTTGAAATAATTATTTTATAAAGGTGATTTTGAGGTGTAGGTAAGGAATAAAGTTTGTAATAATTATAAATGAGTGATTCTACCAATGGTATTTCTAAAATAAAGATTATTTGTTTATTTCGTATATATCCTTTAATGTTTATTACAGAGTAATAGTTTATTAAATCTTTTTCTTCTAAATTATATGGTAATCTATAGTTTGTTAAGCAAGAATTTATGATTGTCAGTTCTGATTTTAATTCTTCGTGCGTAATTGTAAATTGTTATTGCTGGATGTAAAGAGTTTAGTTTAGCAAAAGTGATGGCATTTCCTACTTCATCCAAAATTTCTAATAATATTTCTACTGTTGAAATCAATTGATTGAAAATTATATTTAAAATGACAAAATTATCAATTTCTGTAATATTTTTCATAAATTTTTCCATGGCATTAATTCTAGTCTCTAAGAGTATTTGATTTTGTTGCAATTTAATCATTGATTCATTAAATATATGTAGAGCTTTATCTGTTATGCTCAGCTGCTGTTCCATTAGAATTTTTACATGCTTTTCATTTTCTTTAACTTGTAGAATTGCTGTGTCATATCTATCAGCATCCTCCTGATCTAAATTTCCCGTAATGGCTTTCCACATAGATCCTAACCCATTTATTAATCCCCGTTTTGCACGTCTACTATCTGTACCTACAGTCACCTGTTTATATTTAATTTTTGTTTGTGCTAATTTATATTCTAAAAGATATCTATAATTATACATTTCTTCTCCATAGGCAATTCCATAAGTGCTATCATGAAAAGAATCGTTTATCCTATTATAATTATCAACTAATTTTTTTAACTCTATGCCTAAACTAGCTAAGTCATATATTTGTATCAGTGTCCAATAATCTGCTACATTCTGAGCTACCCCTAATTTTATGGGTAATAACCCGGGATTATTTGTAATTTGGGTTATTTGGATATCTCCGCATCTTGCGAAGTTGATGGTGGTAGCGATGAGGACGACGCGCCTGTAACAATAGGTTGTCTTAAATTTTTCAGATGTACTGTACGACCACTTTTTTTGTTAGTAGTTCCTATTTTTTGAATGATTGCCTTATTGTTAGGTAATAACGTTTTTATCATAAAAGGTCCGCTGAATTTTTCACCCGTTTTATTTCTCTTATACTTGTAGCATGTTTCATAAACTAACTGTCCTTCTGCAAACGGATTATTAATGTGTGTATTTCTACTGGTTACAACTTTTTCTTTATTGTGGGCCAAATTTTCATTTACTCGATCGTATGTTATAGCTAATTTTTCTTTGTGTTTTTGTAAATAATCGCTATACATTTGTTTATCATAAAAAAGATCGTAAGGATCTCTCAATTTTGTATGACCTAACGTTAATTCCAAAGGTGTTAAATTTGTGCTGGAATGAATTGAATTATTGTACGCAATGATAGCGTATTTTATTAATATAGTAACGGGTTCATTATGTTTAGCTTTTAATAATCTAACGTGTTCGGCTAACGTTGAATGAAATCTCTCAATAATTCCATCTGATTCTGGGTGATGAGCAGTGGTGAAATGAATTTTGATTTTATGTGATTCTAATAATTCTTGAATTATATGATTCTAAAATTCTAAGCCCTGATCTGCGCTAATAGTTTCAGGGGTTCCATAGTATGAAAAATAATTAATTAAAGCATCTAGTACATCGACTGCATTTTTGGATTTAACTAAAATGGCTTGTCCCAATTTCGTGAACGCATCTACTATAGTTAGAAATTTTGTATTTTCTAGTGTATAAATGTCCATATGTATTTTTTCAAATGGCCGGTGAGGAGTATCAGTTAGCATCATCCCAATTTTAGCTGGATTTCTTTCATATTTATTTCGTTTACATTTTTCACATTGAGCTATAAATTTAGCTACATGTTCTTGCATCAAGGGGAAATAATATTTTCTTTGTAATTGTTTAACTGTCTCTGAAATACCGCGATGGGTAGTTTTACCTTCATGTTGATTCAAAATTGCGTTTTCTATTAGGTCTTGTTCGTTTAAAAATTGTCGTCGTTCTGTGCAGTATATTAGCTCTGGCCCGTTTGAATTGAACAATTTTTGTACTACCCGAGTAAATTGTTGGAATAGATTTTCAGTTTCAAAATGCACGTAGTATTTCTTTGATGTTGATGTATACTCTTTTAAAAACTTAGTGATGCTTTCTTCGTTATTTTTATTTATCTGAACGTGATACCGTTTAATTTTTCCTATTGTCTCGCAGGTTACTGGTTTAGCTTGCGTATGTACTTCGTATATAAAATATTGATTGGGTTTAGAGTCAATTATATCTGAGCAAATTTTGATGTTAGCTAACTCTTTATTTTGGCTTACTGAATGAATAGTATCTGCATCGTCAGTTTGTTCTAACCTTGTCTCTAATTCATCATTGTCTAGATCATTTAGTAAATTCTCAATGTTTTCTTCCTCATCAACATTATTTATTACTGATTCATTTTCTATAACGTTAAGTTCTATTCTGCTTAAAGCATCTGCGTTACTATTTTGTTTACCTTTTTTATAAATAATTTCAAAGTCGTATTCTTCCAGTTTAATTTTCCAGCGTTGTAATTTAGAATTGGGTTCCTTTAACTTTGCTAACCAAACTAATGGTCGGTGGTCGGTGTATATAACAAATTTATGACCGTATAAATAAGGGCGGAAATATTTTACTCCCCATACTACTGCTAGCAATTCTTTCTCGATGGTGCTGTACTTTCTTTCAGTGTCATTTAATGTTCTTGATGCATAGCAGACAGGTTTGTCGGAACCTACAGAACCTTGTGATAAGATTGCTCCTATTGCTACATCTGAAGCATCGGTTGTTACTAAAAACGGTTTTTCGAAATTAGGATACTGTAGTAATGGAGGATTAATTAGAACATTTTTACACCTGTTAAAGGCATCTATAAATTCGGTGGTATGTTGAATTTTCTGACCTTTTTTTAAGCAGACTGTCAACGGCTTCGTTATTTTTGCATAATCTTTAATGAATTTACGATAATATCCTGTCAGTCCTAAAAAACCTTTTAATTCTTTGGTGGTTCTAGGGGGGGGATACCGAACTACTGCATCTATTTTAGATGGGTTAGGTTTTACGCCTTCAGGGGTTATAATATGTCCTAGAAATTGCGCCTCTTTCTTTAAGTACTCGGATTTGTCCATTTGAATTTTGAAGTTCGCTTTTCTTAGCCTATCGAAAACTAGTTTTAATTTGTCAATATGTTCCTGTAAGGAAGTGGAAAATATTACGATATGGTCTAAGTAAACTATACACGCTTCGTTTTGAATTCCCCTTAAAATATTATCTATTACTCTTTGAAAAGTAGCCGGTGCATTTTTTAATCCAAACGGCATACGTTTATATTCGTAATGACCTCGCGGCGTTGAAAAGGCGGTTTTTTCTATATCTTGGGGATGCATTTCAATCTGATGATATCCCGAGGCCAAATCTAATGTCGTAAAGTAAGAACATTTACCTAATTTATCTAATATATCTGATATGTGGGGTATCGGATATTTATCGTCGAGACATTTTTCATTTAGAGCCCTATAATCTATTACCATACGAAATTTCTGTACTCCAGAAGCATCCATTTTTTTTGGAACTACAATTACTGGACTACTCCATGGACTGTGGGACGGTTGTATGATATCATTGTCTAACAACTCGTTTATTTGATTCTCTACCTCTTTCAGTTGCGCATATGGCATCCTATATGCTTTCTTAAAAACGGGAATGTCATCTTTTGTTTTTATTTCATGTTTGACAACATTTGTGAAGGATAATCTAAACTTATTGCAATGAAAAATATCTCTATACTCGTAACAAATTTGTTTAATTTGTTTACTTTCTTCATTATTTAAGTGATCTAACCTTAAGTGTTTTAGATTATCTATTAATAATTTATTAGTTTCTCTATTATAGGTTATTACTAACATCACTCATTTCTACATAATTTGTTTCGATTACATTTAGGGGTTCTATATTTACTGTTTGTTCTGTTTCATTGCTGTTGGTGATACTGATAATAGCTTCTCGATCTACAATTTTTACAACACACTGTGGAATTTCTATTCCTTCGCTAATCTTCTTATATTCTATTACACCAAAATTCAAAGTTGTATTGACCGGAATTTTTAAAAATTGTTGTTCTCGCTGCTAATTGTATTTCTTTGGCTTTTGGTAACTCAAAATATATTGACATTACGCTGTATTTTGTCTACAAAACATTTTTTTTTAAATCTATATTAGCGCCTAAATGTTTTAATAGATCCACTCCAATAAGACCATCGTAATGAGGATTAAAATCAAATATATGAAAATCGAAATATTCGTCAGTTTTAAACACTTTTGGTAGTGGAATATGGACAATATGTTTGTGAGCAGTAGTACCGTGAGCAGTTCTAATTTTAAATGGTGATTCTTGTATGAAATTATTATAATATTGTTGAACAATTTTTGTGCTAATTAAACTTTTAGTTGCTCCTGTATCTATCATAAACTTTAGATTAATTTGAGGAATTATTATATATGGTAGCTTAAAAGTATTATTGTTTGAAACGTCTATTATGTTGGGTTGTCTGAATGGCCGGCCAACTGAAAAGAATGATTATGTTCACTATTATTGTGTTCATAATCTATAGTTGGTGGGGAATAATTATTAATTTCTTGTTGAAACAACTCTTGCGTTATTGCATTTGGTTGAGTATGGTAGTTGTTTTGCGTTCTCCGTGTATTACCCGATGATGTATCCATTGGTTCTGGACGATTATTTCCATTAGCATTATTGAATGCTGGCCTATTTTGAAAGTTTGTGTTAGGCCATCTGTTATTAAAAGTTTGCCTAACACCTGCCGACAATGGTCTAAAATTTGGCTTATAATTAGTGAAACGAGAATTACCTGAATTAGTACTATAAAATCGAGGATTGTCATTAAATGATTGATTTCTAGATGGATAATAATTAGGTGCATTCGAATTAATTGTATTGGTCCTTTCTGGAATTCTGAAATTAAAGTGTTTATTTATATGATTTACTCGAGGTCTATGCGAATTTGTATCATTTCTTAATGCGTTATGTTGCGCATACGAAAAATTCTCTTCTTGTATAACAAAACTAATTGCTTGTTCTAAATTTTCGGGGTTCCTTATTCTTATTGGTAAATTATTATGAAGGCCTCTTAAAAATGCGTCTAATGCTTGTGTTTCATAAATATTCGCTTTGACGCGACGCGCAGTTACATCTCTCTCAACTAATTGTAACTTGTTTAACAACAAACTTAATAAATCTTGAACTCTATTGCCAAATACTACTGCACTTTCGTTTTTCTGTTGCTTTACATGTAATAAGTCCCCTACTAGACAATTTTCGTCTCGCTGATCTGAGAAAAATTGTATCAGTAAAGCTTTGATTGAATTCCATGTTGCTAAATTTCCACGACTGCCTAATAAATCTAAAGCCCTACCTTTTAATTTACCAATTATGGCCCTAAGTAAAAATTCATTCTGTGGATTGCCAGCGTTTATTCTATCGGTAAAAGTGTTAATCAAATACTCGCTAGATGAAATGAATATTGCCAGAGTTGCCGGGTTACCATTGAATTCGGGTATAGTATCAATATGAAACTTTTGGATAGCAGGGATTGCCATTCTGTTATTACGAATAGGACTTCTGTCTCGATAATTTTCGTCACTATCTGACATTAATAATATTCTCTAGCATATGATTATTAATTTACTGGTATTAAAATATTCAATGATTGTTTTATATTTAGTTTTAATATTTTACAATTATTACAAAACTTTTGGAAAATAGGAAACAAGACTTACAGGATTTGCTGTGTTTGCATTTTCTTCTAGAAATACTTGAACTATGTTGTTTTAAATTTTCGTATGATGTACCAGCCTTGGCGATGTGGTCCTTGACGTGGTAAGTGCTGATGAACAAGCTTCGGCGATGTGATCCTTCACTTGATAAGTATGTTGTTTAAAGTCTGTTTGTATTTTTCAATTTGTAAATTGCCCAATTAATCGTTAGGAAACGAACACTTATATTTCGCGATTTATGTCGATCAGTGTTGAGCAATCCTACCGACTGCGCCACTTAGGAGGATGGTCCGAAGGAAAGACTTTTTAAAAACAATATACTTGTATTCAGCTTGAATCTCAGTAATAGACTGCTTTATTCAATCTTAATTAAATTAAACATCATAATAATAAAAATGCTTATTTGCAAATCCCACGAAATATACATATATTGAAATTGGAATACTTAATAAAAACAAGGCTTCAAGTTCCTGTGAGAGACAACTTGAAGACTTGTAATTTCCAGAATAAATGTAATACGACAATCTTAAGAAAAATAGTTTATATTCCTAATATATTATAACAATAATATAACAGGTATGTTAAAGATTGAAGTTGTAAAATAAGGGTCGCATATTATTTATAATTAGATTATTCGTCAATCTGTTTTAAATGTATAGTAGAAATCTAATATGAAGAAAATCCGATCCATATGACTCAAACTGTATATTTGGAGGGTGGGGGTGTGTAGTTAGGGTCGTAAATTATTTTTAGTCACTGATTATGTGAACATATATAAAATTACTGATGGAAAATGGTGGGTTATGCTGACATATACGAATCAAAACACTGTCAATTTTTGAACAATTAATTTAAAGAACCAACAGGTCACAAGGGCTTATTTTTAGGGGATGAAACTTTTACCAGCATTTTCTTCAATGTATTCCTAATATGTATGGCAAATTTGGTTCATATAAAATGTTCCTCCTGGCAGGTATTCACGTTACAAATTATGCATTTTTACAACTTTTTGACCCTTCAACCAATAAAAAGTCAACCCTTGAAAAAACTCCAGATTTTTTTAAAGCATTCACCACTTGGGGTATACACGAAACATATGTTCAATATTTGGTCAAAATCGGTCTGCAACTTTAGAAGATTAAGTGGATCTACCGATTTTGCCATTTTTAGCATGTTTTTGGCCTATAACGCTCAGGTCTTTGAGAATTTTATAAACTTTTTTCCTTCGATATCATCTATGGGCGGGTAGAAAAAAAGGACGCAAATTATGTTTAAATCGGGTCAGTAGATTCCGAAATATAGTGGTTTAAAGAAACGAACAGACCGACCGACAGACGGAAATTAGTGACTATGACTTTCGTAATCTACGCATTCTATATAGCAGAAAAAAGTGAAATTTGGAAAAAAAATTCATGAATACAATACTTCCCTCTACGAGAGAAGTAAGATAACGTTTTTAAAAATAGTATCTATCAGAAGTAATACGGGATTTGAACCAAATTTGAATAACTATTAGGAATAGGAATACACTGCTGCTAAAAATACCATTTCATACACATACCTAATCACTTGTGGCTCGTTCGCCTTTACCCATCATTTCCATTAAAAAATCGGCTTGGAACCTTAGAAGGTTAAGTGGATACACTGATTTGGCAATTGTTGACATGTTTTGGTTTACACTGCTCAACCTCTTTGAGAGTTTTATAATTCTTTTTTCTTTCATATCATTTATCTTCAAATTATGTTTTAATGGGTCAGTAGATTCCGAAATTTAGTGGTTTGAAGACACGAAACAGACCAACAAATTAAATTAGTGAACATGATTTTCAAAGTTTATGCATTCCGAATAGTAAAAAAAGTAGGGAAAATTTGGTATAAGAAAATTTTGACTATTAGAATACTTTGCCTGTGAGAGAAGTAAAAATGTTGGAAATGAGATTCCACGGTACTTTATTTATTTACATATACTATACACACATACATATAATAATATCCAACGGGAACGGTCCCAGTTACATGATATCCCAGATACAAATAGAAAAATATGAATTAGAATGGTAAACTTAGATAGTAACAAAAAATTAAATGAGAATTACTGCATTTATAAAAGTTAGAGTTACGTTCCGTTAACATCGCAAATTCTTTCAAATAAGTAACATCATCCAAAGAACAGGAAAATATATACATGCCTTGTTCAATCATATTATGACAATACACCAGTTTATATATTGGTGACATATAATATATTGGTTCTTGCGGATGGCATCATAAAAGTGTTTAAAAATCAGAAATTTTTTCTGTGAACTCCTTTGTGCAGAAAAAGAAGTTGGTGCTTACGGCGATTTTCACTCAAACTGTTCAAACCCAACCTGCCGTCATAAGTAACTTTGTGGCAAAACCTTTTGGGGTAGCAATCTTATAGATAGATATTTATTTGTTTAAAATATAATACACGCAATCATAATATAATATACGAATACCCAAATTAAATTAAAAATTAAATACAAATTTGAAATAAATCTGAGCGGTAAAATCAAAGATAAATTAAAAGGGGTATATTAATGCCGGACAGTGGAAGCAGTGTCATATACAAAAAAAAATTTCCCATCTGGAGGCAAGAATTTATAAAATTCTTATTAGAAAAATCATAAAGTAATTAAGATTTGCATAATAATCTCCTTACTAACGGAAGAAAAATCGACAGTTAAGATGTCATTTATTGCGAATAATTCCGGCCTTTATTACATTCTCTTTGAAATGATACGACTTGCTCCATAAAATGGGGCATGATGAATCGAAAATACCTCATAAAATAATACATAATAATACCTCATAAAATAATACATAATAAAATAAAACAATTGAACCATAATCTAAGCGTGATTTTACTAATCCATTATATGCTGGAAACATTGTGGGTCCGCTCCCCGCTCCCCACCAAACTCTACAGAACGTTTTTAAAAAATTGATGCCATTTTGAGCACCGTTACATATATGCTCAATATGCTTTCGCCATTTTAAATTTTGGTTAAATATATCTCCTAAATATTTGACATCCTTTTTGTATGATAAAGTTTTGCCCTCAACGATAATGGGAGGCATGCTTTTTTTGGACGTGCCTTTTCTAAAGCAGATTGCCTCGCATTTATCACTTGAGAGTTGCAAATTATGTTCCTTTAAGCACTTAGAGATTTTTCTCAAGCACATATTCATTCTATTTGTCAAATGTTCCGAAGATATGCCATTGATATAAATGACTATATCATCAGCATATGATAAAACTTTAATATCTTCAGGAATACATTTAAGAATATAATGTAAGTATATATTAAATAATAGAGTAAGGCCATTGTAAGCCATTCTAAGACCATATGTTAAATTATCTTGTAGGAAAATTAAATGCGCACTGAATAAGTATGTTTATTAAATTGTAAATAATAAAAACTAACAAAAATAACAAAAACTCGATTATTCCGCGTCGGTACGTCGTGTCTGCTCTACGGTCTTCTTAGAAGTACCCCCCATTCGCTTACATCGTTCTGCCTCGCTTATTCTCGTCAAGCACGACCACCAACAAAATATAACCGCCAAAACTTAAATTCTAAATAAACTTAAATTCTAGTACTCCTCTGAAAAGTAGAATTCAAAATAGCTTGCAATTTGCCTACATGCTGATACCATTTGGTCGGATTATCTATTGATAATTTTGTCAAAACTGATATAATGGTCCTATTTAAACGCTCAACCTGCCCGTTCGCCCTCGGCAATCCAGTAGTTATCATTGAGTGTTTAATCGAGTGACTTTCGCAATATTCTTTAAACTCATTTAATGAAAATGCAGTTCCACGGTCTGAGATAATGCATACTGGATTTCCGAAGTGGATTCCCTGCAATTCCATCTTATCAATTACTTCTCTAGATGTCGTCGATTTAGTTGGATACAACCAAACGAACTTTGTAAAACTATCGATTATAGCTAGAATATGATTATACCTTTTACTTGTAGATTCAGGAGGACCGAAGCAGTCAACGTGATAAGTGTGCAATGGAATATCTGCCTTTATTAAAGGATGTAAAAAACCCTCCTGTTTACCTGCTTTTTTATTAGCAATTAAACAATGCACACAATTGTTTATAAAACATTCAACTTTTGCTTTAATATCATCAATATAATACAGTTATATTTAACAGTTTATCTTCTGTTTTTTTAGTCCAAAAATGACCCTGAACGTGAACTGATGATATTATTTAATTTTCCATAACCGAAGGTACAACAAGTAACTCGACCCCTTTATAAATTTTATATAACAACTCATTTCTCATGACAAAATCGTCGTTTGCTTTAACTTTTGTCTGTAGTGCAACATCATTTTGCTGTGATTGTCTAAGCCTAGCTAAAATATCGTCCTCAAAAATAGTCATTACCACATTCCGACTTATTGCATCTACGTGTTTCATACCATTACCAGCACGATGTTCGATTTCGAAATCAAAATCTTCTAAAAACCGAACCCAACGCCATACTTTTTCCGACACGTCTTTTTTCTTTAAAGTCTGTTTGAAAGCTATTCTAAATTTGATGCCCCTCAAATAAACACCAAACTTCTTTACCGCGTTAATTATTGCTAGAGCCTCGAGCTCATAACTACTGTACTTTTCCTGAGTCAAAACGTCTTTAAGAGCACTGAACGCTAATCTTTTTTTCGTACCAAATTCAAAATAATTGTTCTTTCTAGGAAGATCACTCAATGGTTTTGCTATCATTGAATAATTCTTTACAAACTTTCTAAAATACCCGGTCAATCCGAGAAAACTTTGAATGTCCTTCACTGAAATAGGCTCGCGAAAACTCGTAACAGCCTTAATTTTTTCTGGCGAGGGATACACTTTGCCACCTTCAATCACCTGCCCCAAGTACTCAATACATGTTTTTAGAAAACGACATTTCTTAAAATTATTTTCTAAACCGTACTCACTACACAACTTAAACACCCTTTTCAAACGTTCAACAGCCGTTTCATAATCTCCAGCTAACACAATTACATCGTCAAAATAGACCTGTACAAAATTTTCATTAATTAGCGGCCGAAAAATAAAGTCCAAAGGGAACGCGAAGGAATTGGTACTGCCCGTTATGCGTTACGAACGAGGTATATTTTCTGCTTGATTCAGCAACACTTACATGAAAAAATCCGTTTTTTAAATCGATTGTACTAAAAATTCGCTGGAAATGAGATTCCACAGTACTTCTCTCGTTTATATATACTAAAATTTAAATAAATCTGTCAATTCTAACTATGAGGGGGGTATTAGGGGTTACAATTGTAAAATGTAGGTCTAGCCTAACTTCAATTAAATTAAATAAGTAATGATAAGTTAAATATGTTAAAATTACTACTACCAAATTTGAAAGAAATCCGAACATTTTGACAGTAAAGGGTATGTTAAGGGTTGAAGTTGTAAAATAAGGGTCGCATATTATTTTTAATTAGATTATTCTTAAATCTGTTTTAAATGTATAGTAGAAATCTAATATGAAGAAAATCCGATCCATATAACTCAAACTGTATATTTGGGGGGTGGGGGTGTGTAGTTAGGGTCGTAAATTATTTTTAGTTACTCAATATGTGAAAATATATAAAATTACTGACGGAAAATGGTGAGTTATGCTGACATATAAAAATAAAAACACCGCCAACTTTTGAACAATTAATTTAAAGACCCAACAGGCCACTAGGGTTCATTTTTAGGGGATGAAACTTTTACCAGCATTTTCTTCAATGTATTCCTAATATGTATGCCAAATTTGGTTCAAATAAAATATTCCTCCTGGCAGATATTTACGTTACAACTTATGCATTTTTACAACTTTTTGACCCTTCAACCCTTAATAAAAAGTCAACCCTTAAAAAAACTACAGATTTTTTGAAAGCATTCACCACTTGGGGTATACACGAAACATATGTTTAATATTTGGTCAAAATCGGTCTGCAACTTTAGAAGATTAAGTGGATGCACCGATTTTGCTGTTTTTGGCATGTTTTTGGCCAATAATGCGCAGGTCCTTGAGAATTTCCTAACTTTTTTTTCTTTGACCTAATCAATGGGCGGGTAGAAAAAAAGGACGCAAATTTTGCTTTAATCGGGTCAGTAGATTCCGAAATATAGCGGTTTAAATAAACGAACAGACCGACAGACAAACCGACAGACGGAAATTAGTGAATATGATTTTCGTAATCCACGCATTCTATAAAGTAGAAAAAAGTAAAATTTGGAAAGAAAAAATGTTCATGAATACAATACTTCCTCCACGAGAGAAGTAATAATTATGTACATATTAGTAAATAATAGCAAAAATATATAATTTAAAATATAAACTCGTTTATTAGCCTGCAACACACTCCCTATCACACAATCCTATTAATATATCATATATATTTAAACACCATTCAAGTTTTTTTTTTTGAATCTAAATTAAAAACGTTGTTCAATAGCTATTTGTGTATTAAGAGCGACAAAAACACTTTGCGCTCGAAATACACACAAGATTTTTCCTACAATCGATTTTAAATTAAATTTTTGTTGCAAAAATGTAAAATTAATATTTTGACAACAAATAAAAATGTGATTATATCATCGGTAACCAAGAAACGCTCATTTCTAAAAACAAAAACTATTGTTTTACTGCATTGTTTTGATTTAGCGAGCGGGAAAATCAGCAAAAAGATCTAGAGCGGGAAAGTGACAACTCCTCGGAAATCGCCAACTTTTCGTTGTCAAATGGAAGCACAAAGGCTTACTTTTATATGCGATTGTAGGAAAAAATGTTTTGACGGTGATCCACATTAAAAATCTTTCGTCTAAAAAATCGTCTTATTTTTACTTCCACATTTCGAATTCTAGCTTAAAATCTTGCATTATCTCTTGCAAATTCTTCCCACGGCTCTTTTCTTGCTGCTTGATAAGCAAACGACCATTGATCCATTGGATATATTTTATTCTGATTTGTAGCAAAACGGATATGAATTTTTTTTACCGAAATAATTTTCTTAAAATCGATCAAAGACATTTTTATAGCCTTCTTCAAACGTTATAGCATTGTTTATTTTAATAAAAATGCATTTATATAGTTTTTTGCACGATCGTGTAATTTGACATGCTTACTGATTTTATAATAATCATAGTAGGTTACTTTTACAAAATACCGTGCGGTAAGTTTGCTTAAAGTGCGGTAAGTTTGCTTACCGCACGGGATGCGGTAAGTAAACGCAATTCAATTTTTTGTTTTTTTTTAATCGATTCAATTAATTGCGTTCTTTAGATTTTTCAGGAATAATTGCCGAACATCCTATGTTCCACGCACTTTCAACATCCGAATCATCACTGTCTCCTATTTCTGATCAGTTAATTAAGAAACTAATTGGAAATTATTAATTCACTTATTAAATGACAGTAGTAACCAAACCATATGCTACTTGATAAAAATTAATTTATTACATTTGTAATTTATTAATCAAATAGTAATTTTCTTATGTCCTCGATCGTGCAAAAAACCTAATAAGCATTGAGGTCAGTAAGTGCCCTACCGGTATCGGGCGTATTGGAGATCTCGACTACGTCTCGATCTTCAAACACACCCTCCACCGGTAGTATGCACTTACTGACCTTAATACTTAAATAACTATTTGCACGATCGTGTAATTTGACATGCTTACTGATTTTATAATAATCATAGTAGGTTACTTTTACAAAATACCGTGCGGTAAGTTTGCTTACCGCACGGGATGCAGTAAGTAAACGCAATTCAATTTTTTGTTTTTTTTTTTCGATTCAATTAATTGCGTTCTTTAGATTTTTCAGGAATAATTGCCGAACATCCTATGTTCCACGCACTTTCAACATCCGAATCATCACTGTCTCCTATTTCTGATCAGTTAATTAAGAAACTAATTGGAAATTATTAATTCACTTATTAAATGACAGTAGTAACCAAACCATATGCTACTTGATAAAAATTAATTTATTACATTTGTAATTTATTAATCAAATAGTAATTTTCTTATGTCCTCGATCCTGCAAAAAACGTAATAAGCATTGCGGTCAGTAAGTGCCCTACCGGTATCGGGCGTATTGGAGATCTCGACTACGTCTCGATCTCCAAACACACCCTCTACCGGTAGTATGCACTTACTGACCTTAATACTTAAATAACTATTATTTAACAATTTTGATTGATTTCATATTGATCGATATCGATCAAAATCTTCGAATCTACACAAATCATCTTGATCAATATCAACTAGCTCTATGGTGTGGTGGTAAGATTAGTCTAACACTCATAGGACTTCTGTTTCTCGTGAGCAGAGGTTCTCAAATTTTTTCGCTCTGCAGCTGGTCTGCCGTTTTGTGCGAAAATATCCCTTGTGGACTCGTGACATACGACCCTTTAGTAATTAGTGCTCGCCGTGCTATCTAATTATTAATTGTGTATTAGTGAGATATTTGACTCTATTAGTGATTAGTGAAGCCTAGGATTATTTTTTAATATTAGTTTAGTGATAAGGTAATATTAGTTTAATTAGTGCATAGTGTAAAACTTTAAAAGAAGCGGCCCGTGGCCCTTCTTTGCTACGAATTTGACGATATTAGTTTTAAAATTAGTGTGTGTGATTGTAAAATTCCTAACCAGCTTTTTACATTCTTTACCGGCAATCTCGCCCCAAAACCGCCACCAAATCCTGGCTAGTGCGCGGACGTCAAGTAAAGATCTCGCTGCCGCCTAGTCACAGCAGCAGAACGAAATCTATATTCAAATTTGAATCGGATCGCGCGCCACAAACAGCGCCGGACTTAGAAAATTCTGGGCAGGGCCCAAATTCTTTTTCGTCAAATGAGAGTACGACGCTCAAGTACTATTCACAAATGACGCCACCACTACTGACCGTCACAACCTCGACGACGACAACAGTCGTCACCACCACAGGATGCACCCTAAGCACGGCAACAAAAACAACAACAACTAGCACTAATAGGCCACTAACGGCAGAGTTTAAAGACTCTATTAACATGGATCTGAGCACAGATCTAAATCCAAATGCCCAATCATCCAAGCAACAACACATAATTCCACCAACCCCAACTCTGTTCAGCACGACTGGGGTTAAAATGATACAAGAACGTCGCTTAAAGCGAAAGAAATCCCTGTCGCCACCAGCAGTCGACGCTGTTGGCTTCACGCACTCTGGCAGAGCCAACAAATTATTAAAATTTAGACCGTCTACCAGTAACCAGATCCCATTGGCAAATCGGTTTGATAAGCTAAGCCCCCGATCATCCTCAATGGCAAGCCAGAGTCTCACCAGACGCTTACGGTTCTTCTGAACCAACTAATCAAAAAAGGGTACTATGTCAAGTACTCCCGGTATAATACCAATATTTATGTCACCGATGCTTCGGAGCAAAAACTGTTGGTAGAGTATTATTCTGGACTAAAGACTGAATTCCACACTTACACGCATGCGGCTGAAAAAACCCATGCGTTTGTAATCAGGGGATTGGCGGAAGGCATAAAGATTGATGAAATCCTAGAAGAGTTAAAAACTGAATTTAAAATCCCTGCACTGAAAGGATTTGAAATGAACTCTAAAAAAATCCTCTGCACCACAAGACACTACTAGAAACTCAAAAGCTCAACCACTGTACATGATTGTAACCGAAGGAAGTGTAGTGGTGGAACACCTAAATCGGAAAGTCCCCTACATCCAACACACAAAAATTTCCTGGGAGCGCCACAAGAATAATAAGTACATTATTCAATGTAAGCGCTGCCAGAAATGGGGACATGCCACGTCCAATTGCTTCAATAGGGAAAAGTGTGTCAAGTGTGGTGATGATCACTGGACCAAAGATTGCACACTTGAATCCACCGATCTACCTACGTGCGCAAACTGCAGTGGTGACCACACTGCAAATAACGTTAAGTGTCCAGTGTACGTCGCAAAAATGGCGCAAATTTTAAAAAGTGCTCCCGCGAAAACAGCGCGTGCGGCTACTAGTGCGCCCGCACTTGGTGCAAATAGTTTTCCACCGCTTCGCCCCCACTTCACTCCAGCTTCGCAACCAACAAACAACCCCTGGCTTAAAAGCTCCCAGGAACGGCAGCCAACACCTCGCGCGTCGTCACAGCCAGCAACATCAATTCCACCAACTAGACCGAAAGCAGGTGAGTATGGCCAGATTACCCAGATAGGTGAGTTAATTAATGAGACGAACTCACTCATTGATTTGAGCACAGTGATTCAGGCCTTAACCGACTTAAATACCGAGCTACGCAAAATGCAGAGCGGTAAAGAGCGATTCCATTTTACTGTAAATTTCTTACAAAATCTTGACAACAATTACCATTTATAGAACTCCTCCGGATTTGTGCTTGGAACGCTAACAGCTTACGTAATAAAAATAAACTTGTCGGAAATTTTATGCTAAAAAATAAAATTGATATAATGTTTGTAAATGAGACTATGCTAAGTTCAAAGGACAAGTTCAAGATCAGGGACATGGTGGTAGTAAGAAACGATAGGCCAGGAGACACTAGGTCTGGTGGAGTGGCGGTAATCATTAAGAAGGGCATTAGTTTCAAAATCATCCCACTGCAAAGTGGTGATTTGGAAACTATTGCCATTCAACTTTCCAACAAACTATTACTAGCCACTGCCTACATCAGGCCTAATCTCCTACTTAACACCGCCTTTTTAGAAAACATCTTCTCGGCTGCCACCAAAGTAATTTTATTGGGTGACTTCAATTGCGTCCATCCCTTCTGGAACAATCGCAGGTCAAACACAAACGGCCTAAAACTATTCAATTACATTACTAATAGCAATAATCTCCTGCTTTCTCACAGCCAACAACCCACCCACTATCCCTCCAATGGTCGAAATCCTAGCACGATTGACCTCCTCATTTCCAAAAACATCCCTTCACATGTCTCCCTGGAACAGTTCTGCGATTTGGACTCTGACCACAACCCCATCTACGCAGACTAAGTTTTACAATCAATTTACAAAGGGGTGACTGACTCTACATTCGTAAGCTTTAAGAATACCAATTGGAATAAATTCAGGCGTGACTTGAATGACGCGACTACGATCAATGGTGACTTGCTAACAGCAAGAGAAATTGATCACGCAATCGAAACCCTTACCGATAACATTCTTAAAGCAACGAAAAGACATTCAGAAATTAATAAACCAATCAAAAAGCAAATCATTTTACCGGACTATATTTTGACATTAATTAAAACAAAAAACAAGCAACGCAAAAAGTATCAGCAAACACAAAACTACGTTGACAGACTACTTATGAACCAGTTAACGGCTGAGATCAGGAGGGAGATTACGCTATTCAAAAATTCCGAGTGGCGTAATTTCCTGACTGACCTCTCGGCTGAAAACGGTTCTTTGTGGAAAGTCAAAAAGCGTTTTAACAAGAAAACTAGCATTATTGAAACGCTGGAAGTCAATGGTACCGACTTCCACAGCGATGCTGAGAAATGCGAAGTTCTTGCCAATACTTTTAGAGACATCCATAAACTAGATACACACACTGACAGACAATTCGAAGCAGACATTAATAGTAGATACAATGACCTAATAGCCATCACGCCGCAACTTTCCAATCACGAACTGTCTAAAATCCTAACCAGTCCAACGGAATTACGTGACGTCATTAAAACCCTAAAAACAAAAAAAGCACCTGGATTAGACAAAATCAATAATATTGTGATTAAAAATCTACCTCTTAAAACAATAGTGCAAATGACTCACATAATCAATGCGACAATAAAACGGCAGTATTTCCCCAAAGTGTGGAAAAATGCTGTCGTCATTCCGATCCCAAAACCAGGCAAGAAAGATAGCAATCCAGTCAACTATCGTCCAATCAGCCTATTGTCCATACTGAATAAACTGACAGAAAAAATAATCTTGACAAGATTAAACAAGCATACAAACAAATTCAATATTCTGCCAGCTTTTCAGTTTGGATTTAGGCGTGGACATAGCACAACGCACTCTTTGGTGCGCATCGTCAATGACGTGATGCATAGCTGCAACAAAAAATTTTCCACGGTAATGGCAATATTCGACATCGAAAAAGCGTTTGACCGGGTATGGCAGCAGGCACTAATCTGCAAAATGAGCATTCTCAAGTATCCTGCGTACTTGATCAGATTAGTAGCCTGCTATTTGCAAAATCGAACGCTGCAAGTGAAAGTTGGAACTGCACTATCCGCGAAAAAAAATATTAAGGCTGGAGTACCCCAAGGCTCGGTTCTTGGTCCGGTCTTATTTAATATTTATATCGCGGATATTCCAACATTCACACGATCGAACTTGTCGCAGTTTGCTGACGACACTGCAATGTATTGCCATAGCTTCAGCGCAGAAATTGCCAACAGACAGGTGCAGTTCCACACGCGACTACTTGAGGAATATTGCCACAAGTGGAAAATTAGACTAAACAACACTAAGACCGAGTCAATGCTATTTACCTTCAATTACAATCACCTTAGTAAAGTGTTCAACCCGCTTGTTGTTGGGGAATCCAAACTATTTCCAGTCGCCACAGTCAAGTACCTCGGGATGATTCTTGACAAACGAATGTCGTTTTTTGCAGACACGCAATTCAGAATCCATAAAGCACTAGCAGCATTAAACCAAATTTATCCACTCATGAATAAGTATTCAATTCTGAGCCCTAAAAATAAAACTATTTTATACACGGCAGTGATTAGACCAATACTTACCTATGCAGCCCCAGTTTGGTGCTCCATGAGTGGAAGCACAATGCAGCGACTGCAAAGGATCCAGAACAAGTGTCTGCGACTTGCGACCAATTCGAACATTTACACACGCATTGCAGAACTGCACGATATGACTGAGATTGAATACATTGACGAATTTGTCGAACGGCTGGCAGTGAATTTCTACAAATTTCACTCAAAGTCAAACCCGCTGACAAAAGACATCGTCAAAACCATCCAGACAGTCCAACGAAAAGAAGACGGACACATTGCCCATATCCTCCCATTCCACAACTTGCTAGAAAATAATTTAATTAGTTTGTAAATAAAAAAGAATTAATTAAAATAAAATTAAATAACTAATTGCATTACCCAATCGAAATTGATATGTCTTGGCTCTACGAGCTGTCCTGACGAATGAAAGCATAGTTGCATTTCTAAACAATAAACAGCAATTTCCGACTTGGTTTTTGCTCGCACTGTTGGTTTCTAATTACCGTTAAAAAGCATATTGATTTTGAAAGGTCGCTCTCGTCTCTGCATCGTAGTCGGTGCTGTTTCGGTGGCTATGATTTCCTGTGCTCTTCTCTGAGTTTGTTTTCGGCTCGGTTCTATCTGGAATAATCTGGTCGTACTCCACCAGTGCCCACTCAACATTGTGCGGTGCGCTAAAATTGTGCATCAAGTGCGGCTATCCATTCGAAATAAATCGTTGTTCAACGCACCTGAAACAGTGATAATTGTTATTGTTACTGTTGTTATTGTTGTTATTTTTATTATTGTTATTATTGTTATGATTTAATTGTTATTGTTATTGCAACTCACCTTCGCTGAATGAAGCACACTTGTTGCAGCCGTTGTAATGTAATTTCCATCGGTTTGCTTGCACGATTTGGCAGTAAACACAAACACTGTCGCAATTGCCTAAACAATTTCCACAAATTATTCATAAACAAAATAGTCTAACCCTATTTTTATTGTTTTTCACCTTGACAAGCAATTCTGCACGAAATTTGAACAAATATGAAATCTCCATCAAAACAAATCAGACTTCCGCCACTCTCTTCCAGATGGCGCTACCAGTATTTCAAATCAATTTAAATGTGTTGCCAGCTGTACCTATGCTAAACGTACGTACTGCTGGCGCATTAGATAGGCTCTTAAAGTCCACTTAAACGCCAACGCTCTCGTGGGAGCATACATTTGCACTTGCGACCCATCAAAATACATGGGTGCGCACACTATCGCACAATTTTTTTTTTTTCGGCTATGCTTGTTGGGGATGGCCTTGGTATTCGTACCAATGCCCCCCCAACCCGCACGGCCCATCAAATTCGATAAAATCCACAACTAAGTGGATAAACCAAAAAAATTATTCGGATTTTTCAACCAGGTTTTTACCAATTTTCCTGGAAAAACACAGTAACTTTTATTTTTGTTCGATTGTTTTTATTTTTCTTTGTAAACCGCGTATGCATGCAGGCTTGCCCGCATGCATGCGCTGGTATTCAATTGGCAATCTTGCCAACTGTTTAATTTTGTAAAACCAAGGTAAAGCAATGCGCTAGGAACTTGGTCGTCTTAGAATTAGTTAAATGTTAGTATGTAAGGTTGCACGCTGTGCAACAAAAATACACTGTAACATAATTATAAAATTTAAAACATCAATAAAGAATTCATTAAGTAAGTAAGTAAGTCTAACACAACCGTTAGGTCCTGGGTTCGAGTCCCAGGTAGATCTCTAACTTTTTTCAGATTTATTATTAATATTAGGGTTGAAAAAGAATAGGGGGAGTGAATAAATTATTAATTTATAAAATAGAAGGGTTTAAAAATATGATTGATTTTTTAAGATATTTTGTGGGGTTGTATGACGTGTTTAAGGGATACTTAATTTAAATTTAAAATTTCCCGGTTAAACAGTGTTGCCAACGATAATTTGTGACGTAATTACCATTTCAAATCTCGCGCGACGTCAGTAAGTTCACGTACAGTGGCGGCCAAAAATAACGCAACACCTTTAAACGAATAGTAGGCGTAATTTTAAATGTTTTAGTGTTGTGAAATGACTTTATATTAAAATTGAAAAAAATAAAAAAATAAAAAAAAATTGATATTTTTAAAAAAATATGTTTTTTTCCTGCAGCAACTTCTCACAGTAACCAACCGTCTTCTAATTCAGCAATGGCTCTGGATTTTTGAAATGTGTTTAATTGAGGCATTTATTTGAAGGATTTAAGTCTTTTGTGATAATTTATTATAAAATTATTTTGACACTGACAATAAATATGTGACTAATATCAAGTATGCTAAAAAGTTGTATTTACAAAGGGAAATATTAGGTGTTGCGTTTTTTTTGTCCGCCACTGTACTGCCAAAAAAATTAATACTTGTAATGAGTGCGAGTGAGAACGATATATTCTCTCATGTGTTAGAAAGAGTCGGATCTAGTCCGGAGGGTCCAGAACATACCTCCTTTCTCTACTGGTACACATTCTTTTCTCGTACTTAAACGTGAACCAATAGTCTTAAACTCAATCCAATTTTCAGCATCTTTTTCAGGCTAAAAAACTTTTATGATAAATAATATTAGCGTAATTTTTTGGCTTCTCGATAATTAAGTCTTGAACTATGGTATCGGGTAATCAAACTTATAACTACAACGATATAAACACTATTTATTATTAAACAATATCAACTAATTATCAAGTATTATTCTCAGGACCAGTAACATTCTACACGCTCTCTATATCTATACCACTTTCTCTCGTTCTTATTCTAGAATTCGAGCCTACCAACAACTGTCACACTTACAAGCTACAAATTTCCTAACACTCGGTCATCTTAAATTTTTTTGGTCCCTGAAGAGTAATATGTCAAATTTACAAAACTTTCTTAAACTAACATGTTAACATAACATTAAATGGTTCACAAAATTCCCAAATACCTAAATTAAAATTAATTAACGCACATCAGTTTTAAACACTTTTTCTTTAAACTCGCAAAACTACACATAACTAGCAAGATATGCCGATTTCTTTATATGACGTTTCGGTCGCACTTCATTTAACGCATTCTTACACTGAGTTGCAACGTCCATACCATCGTCAATTTCGTCCAATCCAGTTTCTAGATTTTCATTGTTTTCTTTAATGTCGAAATTTGTTGGCTCAGCGTCGAACTGATTCCGCCAAATTTTTAATTGACTCGCGTGCGCAGTCAAACGATACTTTTGTTTTCGTTTATTCCAAAGAGCCGAAATTTCGGAAGTATCACCTGGTATTTTTTGAATCACTACATATGGACGGAATTGCAATTTTGTACTCTCAGCTGTCGCGATTGGGTTCACGCTTACGTAAACAATATCTCCAATTTCAAAAGTTACTCCTAGAATTCGTTTCTTGTCAGTTCTCGCTTTTTACTTTCGTTGCGCGTCTTCTATGTTAGCTCGCACTTCTTCTTGTACTTCAGTTGGACATCGATATGTTTCGCAATTTTCGGTAAGTTCACGTACAGGTTACTCGTTAAACTATGGTAAGTATCCGTACAGAACTTCATAAGGGGGTTTACCTGTCGATTTGTTAATAGTACAATTCAAATCTTGTTTAATATGATTCAGTTCTTGATCCCAATTATTTTTTGTGATTTGATGATGACATTATTGGAGATATTAACGTTCTATTTAATCTTTCTACCAAACCATTAGCTCCTGGATGCCGACTTGAGTTTAATGTATGTCGAATTCCGAATTTTTCGCAAAACTTTCGAAAACTGTCGGACGTGAAACAAGTTCCACGATCGCTTATAATGCGTATCGGCTCCCCAAATTGACTTACAAACTTTTCCATTTTCTTGATAGTAGTGATATTTGTTGTATCTGCCTCACATGACGTCATCCTATGTTAAATTCCCTATAGTGTCTGGCTCACTTTAGAGTATTCCAAAAACTACATGTGGTTTCTGGCTCACCCTATGTTAAATTTCCTATGGTGATTGGCTCAACTTAGGTTGATCCCGAAACTACATGTGGTATCTGGCTCACATGACGTGTGGCTTTTTCCATAATGTTGCGGTTACTTTTCGAATAAATTTATGAATTGCGCAAAATAAGAAAATATATTAAGCTCATACTAATATTCTTACATTTATTACAAGATCAAACGAACTTCACTTTCAACATCTACAGAGTGTGATCTTGAAAGCGAGGCGAGAGTATAATTACAAGATCAAACGAACTTACCTAAGTGAAGTTCGATCTTGATTATACGAACGCCTCGCTGAAAAGATCAGTCCCACCCAAGATTCATAGATAGTATAGGTTGCATGGTAACTTTAGACCAATGAGGAAAGAGAGCGGGAATACGTCACCCAGACGAGAAATTTAAATGTACTTCTTACATGATAATCTAGTATATGTATATTTTTGTTACAAATTATTATTATAATTATTATAATAATTATAATAATAATAATAACTATAATTTAACAGTTTCAAATAGCGGGTATAGGACTAAATAAAATAACTTTTGTTAATCGGCTGACGTTTTGGTAATACTTGTTACCTTCTTCAGAGCTAATTAACTAAGTAAATAAAAGTAAGATGTTGAAATAGCTATTTATGCAACCAGTTAGGAAATGCATTTTTTTGTGTAACGAGCGGATTTCTGCGGGACGAGCGCAGCGAGTTCTGCAAAATAACGCGAGTTACACAAAATAGCATTTCCTAACATGTTGCATACAAGATTTTTTCTAATTTTTACAAGAACCTTCTCAAAAAAGAGTTTTTTAAACTTATGATATTAATAATTTAGTGAATTTTATCAAAACAAGTAGGCTTTATTCGGAACTTTTCATCACCAGTTGTGAAATATTTTTCATTACATCACCAGTTGCGTAAAATGTGCCGTTTGCCAACTACAATCGATTTTGAAAAGTCACATTTTACATGCCAAAATTAGAAAAAATTAATTATACAATTATATAATAATAATTTGTATTTAATTTTGTCTATTTTTCGTTAAGAATCTTCAATTAATTGGTCTTTGATAATTTATATAAGTATTTATGATGATAACAGTTGTCAAATTTTATTATTACATTTAACTTTTATTTACTAAGTTAATTAGCTCTGAAGATGGTAACAAGTGTTACCGAAAGGTCAGCCGATTAACAAAAGTTATTTTATTTAGTCCTATACCCGCTATTTGAAACTGTTTACTTATAACCAAAGGACACAATGAACAACTTACAATAAAATAACTATAATAATTATTATAAAATAAAATAATAATTATAAAATAATTATTAATTTTATTTCTATAGCGCTTTCATAATTATAAAATTCATAATTATAAAATAATTATTAATTTTATTTCTATTTTATTTTATTTCTATTATTTTTGCAAATTGCCACACTGCAAACATTAGCTCCCTTCATCTAAAAGTTAATTATTGCAATATTCATAACAACATACATTTTACAACACAACTTACAATGAGGAAGATGCATATAATTTATTTTGCCTGAAATATATTTTCAAATTGTTAAAAAAATATGTTGTAAGGCAACGGAACAATGTTTTTGATAATTTATTACGTCTGTATTACTGAAAATCTCGATTATATATATATATATATATATATATATGTCACGTGAGCTAAAACGCAGTTCCATTGGTGTGACGTCACCCGACGGTCTCGATTGTTGATATAGGTTATGTATGGACCGAGTATTTAACTTCTGTGGTACGTTTTGAGTGGTTTTAGATCGTATTATTTTATGTTAGCTCCCTACAGTTCAGATTAAGAAGAGGACCCCCATTTGCAAGTTCTCTTTGGAAGTACTCAATAAGATTCACCACAAATTGAGACGAATCTAATCGTTTTCGCGGCATTTTGCGAATACAACAACAATCACAGTACAATTCTCGCTAATAGCACACCAGTAATCACCAGTAATCACTTATAAAATCACTTATAAACACAAGAACGAAGCAAAAACAAATAAACGAAAACTTTAAAACTTATAAAAACCCAGAGAGACGCTGATGGTTTTTAGGTTAAAGTCGTTGTGAAACATAGTTCCGCACATTATTTACATCCTTGTCTAGCACACGTTAAAAGAGCACACGTCGGCATAAAATACGTCATAACTAGAAAAGCGACTGCAGCGCCTTACTAACGCATCGGTCTTTAGAAAGAGAGAATTATGTAAGTGAAATGTGAAAGAAGACAGCGACAAATAGTCATGTGTGTTCATCAATGACGCAATGGAGTATATTGGTGAATCAGACTATATCTATGAATCTTGAGTCCCACCCTTGTCCCCTTAGCCTTCGGGCTGCGCTGCCCAAGACGGTTGCGACATGAGATCGGCTTTGAATTAATGAAGTTAGTTGCGTATGCTGGCGCCAGTGGGTCGCTGGCGCCAGTGGGTCGCTGGCGCGAAGTTTGAATTTCTTTGAATATGTGGTGATATCTGACGAGTAGTAGGGTTACTACAGAGTGTGATCTTTTCAGCGAGGCGTTCGTATAATCAAGAACTTCACTTAGGTAAGTTCGTTTGATCTTGTAATTATACTCTCGCCTCGCTTTCAAGATCACACTCTGTAGATGTTGAAAGCTGGTTGCGACACTATCCAAATATACATGCAATATTATTTATTATTGCGACAAAATGCGAAACAAAATTTTTTAAAATTATTTAGAGCGATAAAACAGTGTTAGCCAGGGACCCTGATGACCCTATATCAGTGATCAAGGATTTATTATAAAATTTGAAAAATGTCTCTGACGCCTGGGACCAACCCGCAGTGCGTCTGATGACGTCTATGTTGACACCTTTTCGATTTGCGGCTGATACGGAGGCGTGGTGAGTACTATATGCCGAAAAAATGTTGGTATCCAATCCGCTGATTCCTAAATTCGACTTCATCCAGCGTCCAATTGTCTGGGCTGATGCCTGGTGGTAGGGCTTCTTATGCGTGATTAAAAATCTGTCGCACGAAAATGGTCTGAGACTAGAAATCACCTTTAAGTAGTGACTCAATGTAGACGCCGCACAAATGCTGGGATCCTCCCCAAAGAACGATAAGAACAGGGTAGGCTAAATGCCCCCTCATTTTGAAGTCTTTGTCCTTAAAGGATTTTTTATAATCAGCGCATTATTTCTTTCCTCTATATTGACAATTTGAATTAGACGCAGAGTCGGCAATCGGTGAGCCGTCACTAAAGCCAATAGTGTTACCAATTTTGTCGTCAAAAGGCTCAAACTTAGAGATGTGTTAGAGCCTAAATTCTTTATGTAACTAAGGACAATTGAAGGATCCCAGGTGGAGTCATATCGCGGTGCCGAGGGCTTTACATTATAAACACCCCTAAAACATCTTCGAAGAGTTGGTTCCTCCGAAAAACCGTAATAGGTCAAAAGAGCAATCGCAGATCTGGCACTGTTGAGTGTATCATATTGTCACGCCTTGGGGGTCGTGAGCGGGTTAGCTCGGTAGTTCGGCTAATATAAAGGGCTTGGACTTACTGTGATTATTACTCGCGCATCTCTCTTTTCGTCGCTCATTATTAAAATACAATCGGTTTTGTTTGACATTTGTTTATTTCAAATTACACTTACAATATTAAAATCAGCACTCCGCAGTCTAGGCTGTATGTAGAAGAGAACATTGTCTTTGAGGGATCCAGTTGATGTACACTTTTATGAACCGTCAACTATTCACTTTGTTATCGACCGTACTCTTGACTCGACTTCACTTTTTAACTTTTTAACTAACAAATAACTAACTCCATCTGAATGATGGTCCTCTTTTTATAACCTCTTCTATAAATCAATCCGGAAGGGATTGTTTTGTTATTTATCTTATTTATCAAATATTCTAGTTTGTTTATATTCGTGACCTTGTGAGGTTGTTGCTATTCATTAACCTTGCACGTTGCACTATTTGCTGATCTTGACGAATTATTGCTTGGAAAATTATTAATGTTCTTGGCCTACTTGACATATGCCTCTTCTCCGTAAGCGCTGGACACACAGTGCTAATTTAACATCTATCTTAAAAAACTACCCTAATTTGATTTACAATTCTAACTTTAAATTTAATTATTTCCTAATTGATTACAAAAAAAAATTATGCGGACAATTGCATAAATTGTATATACTAATAGTTCATGTTAATGTAAATAATATGTTACACAATCTAGTAGCTAATTATGCGAATATTTTTATATGATCCCGTTTTCATTAAAATTAAAATTTGTAACACTATACCTTGCCAATAACATTTATATGGTGTTAATTTCTCGCGACCGATCCGCTTGGCGTTGACCCTAGCGTTTATCTTTGATGTTTACGTTGAGTTCCCGACCTAGCCTATTCTTCTCTGGTTACTGTTTATCTTGACTTTCCTTGTTTCACTGCTCGTACGTGTTGCTCTCATATATCTTGCTTTTGATTTAATTTAATTATTATCTTCTTCTTCACATGTTTCACTTCATCTTCTTCTTCAATTATTTTAGTCTTCACTAATCTTCTTCTTCAATTACTGTAACTTCATCTTCTTCTTCACTTATTGTAACGTCATCTTCTTCTTCACCTTGGTGCAACGCCCCGAAAACTGGTTTATTCACTTTAACTTCTCTCTTGACCATGGTTGCGATCTTGACCTTGACATTGGTATCCAATATTCATCAAATATCTTCTATTTTAATATTGGTTAATGGCGGAAACAATCTCCTGGATTTTGATGCTCGACGAATGGCATCCATTCAGCCTCGGGCACCATAAGGCTGGATGGCGGTACTGCCTGTTAAGCCTCGACGTTCTCTTGTGGGATAAAGGTAAAACTAACGGTTCGCTTTTGGTACAGGTCATCCAGTCCGGTTTCGTTTAATGTAAACGTAATTCCTTTTGGCGTTGAACCCTCTTGATTGCCGCCTGAAACCATTTTAGTGGGTTCCCTAATTATTAACACTTCTTCTAATTTATTCTCCTTTTTTGATTTTTCTTCATTTACTTGCGCTGCTCGTCTCTTTTTTATGGTTTGATATATGGATATTCAGTAGTCCATCGTCATGGGCTCTGATTTCTGGTTGCTCTTTTAGCCTGATTGAATTTCTTCTGTTTCTTCTGTCGTTTTCTGGTTGGTCAGGTTTATTTACAATACTTCTAAGGCCTTTTGTCATAATTTCTGTGGGCTATTGACTAATTGTTTTTTTTTTCATTTGCAAATTTTGATCATGTTAATTAAAAGCTGTTTACAAAACGAAAAAAATGTTTACAAAACGAACTTAATCTAATAATGCTAACGGCTTAGCGGGGTAGAACAATTGTTTGTCACGCGGTTTCACTTTGCCTATTGCTATTAAATCTGTCATTGTTGTTTCACTCTGGATTTATCGTCTTTATTTATTGTTTTCTGGGGCGTGGTTTGTTTTTTCGCGATTGCGCGCACTCTACCGCACTATGTTGTTCGGTTTTCGTGGTTGTAGTTGGGTCTTCCGAGCAGCCTGGGCTAATGGGAGTTGTAATGTAGGATCCGGCCTACGCGCACAACGTCTTTTTTGGCATTTGGTGTATGTCCCTTTTGGATTTCGTAGTTCACATCACTTAGTTTTTTTGTTATGAAGTTCACTTTGTCTTCTATCGCGTACTCTGTATGTCTATGTTTGTTATTATACCGAACACTGTCGTATGCTTGCCTCTTCTCAATTTCTTCCACTGCTAATGCTCTCGCTGCTAGTGCCTTTTCCCTGATGGTGGTTGAACTAGAGTCTGGATTTGGTGGTATTAGGTTGGCTTCCGTCGGTAGTACTGCATCTCGTCCGTATACTAACATGAAGCGTGAAAATTTTGTGCTGTCTTGTCTGGCTGTGTTGTAGGCGAATCTTACGTGTGGGAGATGCTCGTCCCAGTCCGTTTGGTTGGTGTTGGTAAACATCGATAGCATGTTTGCCATGGTTTTGTTGAGTCGTTCGGTTAGGCCGTTACAACATGGGTGGTAAGCTGTTGTAAATGTGCTAACTATTCCCATAGTTTTCACAAGTTCGGTGGCCAGTTCTGATTGAAAGGTCCTTCCTCTGTCACTTAGTAGATATCTTGGTGCTCCATGGCGGGTGATGATATTTTCCAGGATGAACTTGGCTACTGGGCCTGCGTTTTCATTTGGCCATGCTTGTGTTTCTGCCCAACGTGTGGCGTAGTCTGTTGCGACGATTATCATTGTTTTCCCGCTTTTAAAGCGGGAAAGCTTTAAAGTTTCACCTACTAACTCTTTGGGTACTACTAATAAGTTATCGTTTCCTGTTAAGTTTGCGTTTTTCTTTAAAAGTACACCGTCTATTATGCAAAAGTTGGTAGCGCGCTTCCGTAACGCTACTGGTCCCTCCCCTGGATTTTGGATGATGTTTATTAGTTCGCGTAAGTATTTGTCCTCGTGCTGCAATTTTTCTAGTTTTTCTTCCTCCATTAGGTATGTTGGTATATAGTTGGCTTCATCTTTGTCTTGTTTGCTCCCGATCTTGGTTGGGTATCTTGATAGGCAGTCAGCATCTTTGTGTTTGATTCCACTTTTGTGTACGATGGTATGGTCGAATTCAGATAGTTTTATTGCCCATCTGGCTAGTCGACCTGTTGGGTCTTTGATTGTTTTTAACCAGCATAACGCTTGATGGTCTGTTACGATTTTGATGTGTCTACCATAGATTAAATGTCTCAAATAATTTAGACACCATATTACAGTTAGTCCTTCCAGTTCGGTTATCGTGTAGTTAGTTTCGGCTTTGGTTAGTGTTCTGCTTACGTATGCTATCGGGTGTGATTTTCCATCTTCTCCTTCTTGAAGTAATACTGTTCCTAGACCGTATTTGCACGCGTCTACTCTCATCTCACATCCTTTTTCTGGGTTGAAGTAACCTAATACTGGTGCTGTACCCATACTCTCTTTTAGTTTCTGGAATGCATTTTCTTGAGCTTCGCCCCATTTGAAAGTTGTTGACTTCTTGGTTGATTCGTATAATGGTCTTGCTATCGCCGAATATTCGTTTATAAATTTTCGGTAGTAGTTGCACATTCCTAAGAAGCTTTGTACGTCCTTCACTTTAGTTGGTTTTGGAAAATTGTAGATTCCGGCAATTTTTTCCTTGTCGGGCTTAATGCCGTTGGTTCCGACTATATAGCCTAGTAAACTTACTTCAGACTCTAAATAATTACATCTGCTGGGTTTTAATGTTAAACCTGCGCTGCGTAAACGTTTAAATACTTTTTCCAGTTTTATCAAATGTTCTTCAAAAAATTCCGAGAAGATGACTATGTCGTCTAAGTATATTAGCACGTCGACCTATTTCATTCCTTCAATGACTTTATCCGCTAAGTGCTGAAATGTTGCCGGTGCATTACATAATCCGAATGGTAATACGTTGAACTCGTATAACCCATGACCTTGCGCAACAAATGCTGTGTATTCCTTACTGGTTTCCGCGACGTTAACTTGCCAATATCCGCTAAACAAATCGAGAGTGGAGCGGTACCTCAAGTTTCCTAAGTATGTTAGAATGTCGTCTATTTTGGATAAAGGGTAGGGGGATTTCTTAGTAACCCCATTGAGTTTTCGATAATCTACGCAGAATCGCATAGACCCGTCCTTTTTCTTTGCCAGTACTACTGGGCTTGCCCATGGTGATTGGCTTTTCCTGATGAGTCCATCATGTTGTTGATTTGCTTATCGATGATTTCACGTTCTTTGTGAGATTCTCTGTATGTTTTACTTTTAATTGGGTCTGCTCATTGGACATCTATCTCGTGCTCACACCAGTTTGTAGTTCCCATTGTTGCGATGGTTTTGGAAAAGACGTTTTCGTAGTTTTTTAGTAACTTTTGAGGTCCATACTTTCTATTTCGTTTAAGTCTGAATTGATTTTGTGATCCGCTGCTTTTATCTCGTCTTCATCTTCTTCCATGTATAGTATTACTCCTGTGTCGGCAGATTTTCTGAGGTCGTATAACCATCCTATTGTCGAGTCTTTAAAAAAATTTCGGTTTGTGTTGCTTTTATTTATTATTGATACTTCTATTGCATAGTTGTTTATTTCTAATTTAGAGTTTATTGCCAGTCCGCGTTTTACCAAGTAGTTTTCTGCCGCGCTAAACTCGCAAAGTTCTAGCGTTGCTTGTTCTACTGGTTCAAGGTTACCATTACGTTTGCTGGTCATTGTCACTGTTAATTGTTTGCCTGGTCGTATTACGTAGTCTCGTGCCATTTGTGATCTTATCCGTGGGTTTTCTGTGTCTTGTTCCGTTAGTAGTAAATTGTTTCCTGGTTCGGTCTTGCTTTCTACTGCTACTCTTACTCGATTGTTGTTTGGTCCCAGTTCTATTTCTTCTTTTAAGAAGTCTATTACTGCACCATTTCTTATCAGAAAATCTACTCCTAAGATTACTGGTTTTGGTGATTTCTCGATTATTAGAACTTCTTGTTTGCACTTAAAATTTCCATTCTTGACTTCTATAGTTGTTCGTCCGGTTATAGGTATTGCATGTTCCCCAGCTGTAAGAAAATTTTTCTGATGATTGCGTTAGCTGTCCTTGTGCAAATTCCTTTCTGATGATACTTCTAGTGGATCCTGTGTCGAGCACAATTTGTTCGTTGTTTTGTTCGTTGATGGTGCCTCTAACTGTCAGGATCTTGGATGTGGCCCCTTCGGTTTCTGGATTTGTGAAGAGGACGACATCAGGGTTATTTAGTGCCGTCCCCGTTTGGGTGGGGTGACGTCCTGCCATTTAACGATACTCTGCGCTCGTGTTCTCGTGGTCTGTCCCTGCACATTGAAGCAATGTGTCCTGTCCTGTTGCAGTTGTGGCATCTTGGTCTCCCATCTGTTGTTCTCGTATTTGGTAGTTGTCTCGTCCTTAGTGGCTCCACTGGGCGTTGGCTTCGAAAGTTGGACCGATCTTGGTATCTGTCTTGATAGTTTCTTTGTTGGAAACTACTATTTCCATTGTATTGATTGTTGCCTCGGTAGCGGTTACTCGGTTGGTTGTTGAATCGGTCGAAGTTATTGCGTTGGTTGCCGTGATTGTTATATACGGGTGGATTTACTATGGTCGATTGACTAAACTGTTGCGCGGCTAGAACATTCTGTACGGTTTCCGTTTGGGTTGATTGGAGATCCCTGATTCGCATCACCAGATCTCTAATTTCTTCTTTATTCATCGTGGCTTTTCCCAATGTTCTAAAAGTTTGAAAATCTGTCTGCTTTAGTCTGTCCTCGAATCCTTCTTGGAATGTGTCGTCGTCCATTGTTGCATCTACCTCGTATGCTAATGCTAGTTTTTCGAAGTAGTACACTTGAATGTTTTCGCTTCTTGCTTGTCGGCGGTTGATCCAACGTGACTTGGCGGTTTTCCTTGCGTTTGTACCTCCGAATGCAGTGATGAAATCGTCTTGGACATTGGTCCAATTTTTATTTCCGTTTTCCACCTTCCTTAGATATTCAATGTACCAAGGGTTAGCTGCGCCGCTCAAAAATGTACTGAAATATTGAAGCTTAAGATTGTTGTCTCAATTATTTGCGTCTGCGCATCTGTCGTATTGGCGAATAAATTCGATTGGGTTTGTTGTCCCGTGTGTAAAGATTTGCGGTGATACAAATTTAGGAATAAATGGTAATCTGGCCGCTGACATTGATTAACTGATTGTGGTGCTGGCCATCGTGACGGATTGTTCTTCGGTAATTTCTCGTTCATCTTCTTCTCTCCTTCTTTGTTCTGCTTGTCGTTCGACCTCTTCCTGTTCTTGTCTCCTTCTTTCCTCTTCTACTTCTTTTTCGGCTTGTTCCTGTTTGGATTTTTCTTGTTCTTCCTTCCTTTTTCTCTCTTCTTCCGCTTGTCTTTTGGCTTGCTTTAACAGTTCCTGTTCATCTTTCTATTTTTCTCTCGAGAGACTTGTTTTTTGGCTTTTTTTAGCTGTTCTTGCTCTTCTCTCTTTCTTTCTCGTTTCGCTTGTCGTCTGGCTTCCTCTTGTTCTTCTTTCCTCTTTCTGTCCTCTTCCGCTTGTTTTTATGCTTCCTCTTCTTGCTCTTTTTGTCTTCGTAGTTTTTCAATCAATTGTCTCTCGATTTCTTGCTGCTTTTTTATTTCCAATTCTTCGTTGTTAACTTCTTTGGTACTCTCAATCGATTCTTGTGGTTTTTGATCTTCGTTGTGAATTGTAAGTATTAATTTCCCTGGTGGTGATCTATTTAGTTTTTGACTTGCGAAAAATGATCCTGGTTGGGGATACGTTGTACTTCTTGCCATTGGTTCGCCGATTGCTTGTTTGACTTCTTTTGCTTTTGAGCGAGTTATGATTGAATCGTTACCGGACATTCCGCATTATAACCAATTTTCCATGACAGATTTGTTAGTTTGTAATTTATAATTTTAATATTATTAGCATTTCCTTTAGAGTTTTACATTTTAGGTTGTATTTATATTCTATTATTAAATTTACTAGGCATACATAATATTTTTTGTGAACCGTAATTGATATTTTAATAACATTAAATAAACATTTATTTAAATAATAAATTGGTGTAGTATTTATTTGTCGAGGTCGGATATTATTTATTACAATTTGTCTCAGCTATCATAATATTTGTATGACGTTGATTTTTATATGCTGGTTGTTTTAACATACATTATAGTTTTATAAATTAATTTAACAATTAATATTTTTTTAATATTTAATTGTTATAGATTTGTTATACATTTATATTTTCTGAAATTTTTTTACAATTTATATTTCTGTAATACTACAGTAGTTTTGTTATACATTATACTTTTATAAAATTTCACTGTTAATATTTCTGTGGTAGTACCGTAATTTTGTTATACATTATAACTTTATAAATTTTTAACAATTAATTTTTGATTTGGCATTGTTTTTTGACATTATAAGTTTATAATTAGTGACGATAATAAGAGAGCTATTTTTCGATCAGTAATATGATTCCAACATTTAGATTTATAGAGTTATCTCAAGTTACGGGGAACTTGGATGGGAAAATTCGGCGTCTCCACCATATGTCACGCCTTGGGGTCGTGAGGGGGTTAGCTCGGTAGTTCGGCTAATATAAAGAGCTTGAATTTACTGTGATTATTACTCGCGCATCTCTCTTTTCGTCGCTCATTATTAAAATACAATCGGTTTTGTTTGACATTTGTTTATTTCAAATTACACTTACAAGATTAAAATCAGCACTTCGCAGTCTAGGCTGTATGTAGAGGAGAACATTGTCTTCGAGGGATCCAGTTGATTTACACTTTTACGGACCGTCAACTATTCACTTTATTATCGACCGTACTCTTGACTCGACTTCACTTTTTAACTTTTTAACTAACAACCAACTAACTCCATCTGAATGATGGTCCTTTTTTTATAACCTCTTCTATAAATCAATCCGGAAGGGATTGTTTTGTTATTTATCTTATTTATCAAATATTCTAGTTTGTTTATATTCGTGACCATTTACGGTTGTTGCTATTCATTAACCTTGCACGTTGCACTATTTTCTGATGTT
This sequence comes from Cryptophagus acutangulus, assembly GCA_963556235.1. NCBI lineage: Eukaryota > Metazoa > Arthropoda > Insecta > Coleoptera > Cryptophagidae > Cryptophagus > Cryptophagus acutangulus. The sequence continues at coordinate 50,664 of CAUVYR010000348.1, read as the reverse complement.
GACGAATTATTGTTTGGGAAATTATTAATGTTCTTGGCCTACTTGACAATATGAAGCTCCTTGTTGGTACAACCCGAAAGAAAATCCAACACAAGAGGCACCATCACTTGGAGGGGATCGAGTCCTTTGCTATTACAGAAAAACCATTATCTACGAAGAGGTCCCTCATACTGCTTCCAAGTTGCCACCGTAATGGAAAGCAGGCGAAGAAATAGATTTTAGGCGGAGAGCCGTCCCGACCAGCGTCCTGCCACCAGGGAAAGGCTTCTCCGGAGTGTGTGTTTCCCGTCGGGCAAAGAAAGTAAATTATCTTCTGGTCCCATTGTTAAAGTTTTGCCTATTAATAAGTATATAAACATGGGGTACCAGGGTTGTAATGGCCAATCAGGTACAACTAGTATACCTTCTGCACGGTCACAGACAATCTTTTGCAGAACCCGTAAAATTAAAATAAATGGCGGAAAGGCGTAGAAAAAATAATCGCTCCATACAAGAGTGAAAGCGTCGACAGTAAAAGCTTTGGTATCTAGAATCCAAGAAAAAAACTTTTGGCATTTACGGTTAGTGCGGCTAGCAAACAAATCTATATATGGTTGGACAAACAACGAAACTATTTGCCAGAAAGCTGGTTCGGCAAGAGACCATTCGGTTTCAGAAGAAAGCTTTTGCGATTTACGATCTGCTTCGACATTATCAGATGATTTTATGTAAGACGCAAATAACCAAATGTTGCGCGTCTCACACCATTGCCAAATATCTCGTGCTACTGAGTTCAATTGAGAAAATTGTACACCACCCATACGGTTGACGAAGGAAATGGCTGTAGTATTGTCTGCTCTTAAAAGTACTTTACAATCAGATTTGCTAGCAAAGCATTTGAGGCCGAAAAAGATGGCCAGCAGTTCTAAATAATTTATGTGACAAACTTTCTCAGAATCAGTCCAAAACCCACTGGTTTTTTTTTCACCGCATACTGCCCCATAGCCGGTCAAGGAGACATCGGTAAAAATTGTTGTAGCAAAATGGAAACGTCTAATCGGACAAAAAGAGTTTCGTAGGTTATTCCTCCATCACAGCAAATCTTTTATTACCTCGGAGGATAGAGACATGCATTTGTCATAATCTCCTTGATCACGCTGAAGAGCCAAAAATTTGGCTCTCTCTAAGCGCTTAGTATACATCATACCATAGCGTGTACCCGGGCAAAGCGACACCAAAACACCTACTAAGTGTGCAAAGTCCCGAATTGAACAAGAGGGTCGGATGAGAAATGCTCTGATTAAATCCCTAGCGCTCTTCTGCTTCTTGAGAGGAACACCGATTGTCATACGCTCTGAATCGAACGTAAAGCCCAAATAATCACAACTTGTAGAAGGAGTCAAAGAACTCTTTGGGAAATTAATTAAAAACCCCAATTTCTCTAACAAGGAAACAGTGGCTTGAACGTTTTTAGAGCATTCCTCAATGTTTCTGCCAAAAAGCAAAAAATCATCTAGATAAATCTAAACCACCGGTTTCATTATCTTCGTAAAGATCTGAGGTGCCACATTCAGCCCAAAACACCAACAATTAAATTTGTATAATTGTGCCTCAAAAGCAAAGCGAAGATACTTTTTATAAGCTTTATGGATAGGAACTAAAAAATATGCCTCCTTTAGGTTCAGTTTTGCCATAAAGTAACCTGGTCTTAGCAGTCTGTAACAATAAATTTGTTATCAAAGGTCCGGGTTGAGGAAAGCTAGTTAAGTTAAGTGACCAGCTGCTCAGATGGTGAGTGGTGTGGGTCAACTTATAAATAAGGCGCCACCCGTTTTGCGACCCGTCTTAACTTAACTTATTGCCTCGTTTCTAGAAAACGGGAAACTGATGTTATTAATTGAAACAATTGTCAGCCTAAATTAACTATTTATTGAATTGACTATAATATTAAGAGATCGAAAATTAATATTTGTATACACTTAAATTTACAAATCGGTAACACTTCCAAGTAGGTAGTGAATCACTCCGTGAATTGTCGACAAATCTACTAGTTCGCTAAAGGTTTGAATGTTTATAAAACTGGGGAAAAACTATAAATTCGATAATAAGTAAATACTCATATGGTATAACCGCTAGCGATAGTGTGCACAGTATCCGCCGAGAATTTGTATGTATAATACCGAATAAATGATTCACCGAATGTATAGAACCCAGCACAACTTGTGTGATTTACTTTAATACAAAACCCAATATATCTGCGAAACCAGTCAAGTTTCTCGGAACTTCAACAATGATAATTCAAAACCACTTATCTGATACAAAATTCGATGTGGACATCGTAGCAAGATGTTGTAGCAAGGGAAATGAGATGTCGATGATATTTGCGTCTCGATATTATGGAGGTCAGAATCCAGATTCCACTATCGACAGCCGAATTCCGACAGATCGCCCAAGATAACCCACAAACTTCCAAATCGAAAAGTACGATAGAAACAGCAACCAGCGAATATTCCTCGCTTTTCTAACGCTTAGATCACGCAGATCACGCGTTGAAATTGCGCCTAAAAGATCCAGTTTATGAGAATATGGTAAAATTTAAAGGCAAATGGCACTCACCAGATCACGTGGCGATCGATTTTTACGATTCCAACAGTCGTCCGAAATAATCAATAATGCCGAAAATCAACTCCTATTGAGTTTCAGATGATCTACCGTAGATCAATTAGATGCACTAATTGATTTTCGTTAACTGTTTTACAGAATCGGCCCGCTAAATCCGCAGAGCGTGTGTTTGATCCAACGATCAAAAGTAGAAAGGGACGATTCGTTTTGTAGCGTTGATCACGTGACCTAGTTACCTCGAGCAGGAATATTTCGCGTCTAGCATTCGTAATAAATCTAGCTAACTTCAATGTCAGACATTGACCTCTACTCGGTTGACATCTCACCATAACAACAAAGTGTAGTTTAATAGAAGTGATGAAAATCAGTGTTGGGCCCAATTAGTGCTATTATCTAAGATGGCAAAGATCGCACTTCACTAACAGTGATTAGGGAAGTAAACTGTATTTGCAACATTGGTATTAAACTAATCTTAACGACTTTACAGTATTCCTAACCTCATAAATCGGTTCTTTTTGGGTTTATTTACAATTAATGACCGCGGCAACTAAGGAAAAAGAAGACGAGGAGCCACGATTCAGGTAAGTAGGATATTAGATTACGAAGCTCTACTAAATTTATCCTTTTAGGTGCATTGCAAAAATGGACCGTAACAAGTCGCATAACAGTGCCTTTGTCTTCCAGTTTTAAATGCTCTGTATTTATAAAAGCATTCAGCTTTTTGAGGTTTAAAATAAACCGCTGAGAGCCATCGGATTTTGGCACAAGAAAAATATTGGAGATAAACTGATTCTCACAAGGAGAGCTCTTTGAGACAGCTCCTATCTCTAATAAATTGTCAATGGAAGTCTGAAGGCAATGTAGTTCTGTGTCATACCAAGTTGGATTTGCATCGATTTGATGCTGGGTAACTTCTCTAGCAAACGGTATTTTAACACCATTAACCCAAGAGAGAACACATGGGTCGGAGGTAATTTGATGCCAATTATTCAAATAATGGCATAGTCTGCCAGCGTACATGCTTACGTTGTTTATCGGCGCTTGTGTGACCTGGAGTTCTCCCATCGGGTGTCCTGGCGCCCCTTGAGGAACTTCTGTGGGTGTTTTTTGACCCCGGCTTGGTATCGGGGTCCGTCTTGCCGCGGCATTTGGTGTTGGAAGCGTGACGAACCCTTGAAGTTTCCCGAAGGTTTAGGAAAGAAAGACTGTGCCTGTTTTGGTTTTACGGCCGGCTTTTTTAAATCCGAAGAAGCCTTGTCAAGTGATTTGGCTACTTTGAGGCGATCTGACAAGTTGTCGCCAAAAAGCCAACCACCCCCTTCGACCTCAGTAAGGGTGTCTGCCAAGTCTTTGTTGAGGAGGCCTTTGAGCATCATTCTTCTAGCCTGTGTTTGTTCATGATGAACAGCAGCTACCAAGCGGGCAGAATCTCCCATTAACTTAATGAAGTTTTCCTTGTCCATATTTTCCTCGGTCAACAACTTATTGAGCGCTTGGCCTTAAGCAGACAAGCTGGCTCGCAGCATGGACTGAACTTGACTGAACCGGTCATCTCGCTTGATTGCCAACTCCCCTACCGATTTCATAACCTCTTTGTTGACATTTGGTGTCATCATCAAGGGCCAATTAGAAAATGGTGGATACATTTCCACCAGCTCAGAACGAGTCGCTTCCTTAAGGCCATCTGAAAAAATACTGGACCAAACTGAAGCCAAATCAGGGTGAATTAGATCAGCAGTTTTTAGTTGGGAACCTTCCTCTTCACCCAGAAGGTGAAGAGTCTTCTCGTCCAACGGCGTGGCCACCGGCCCACCTATAATCGTCAAATCGGTATAATACCTGGATTATGTAGCTCCCCAATTTTAAAGTGTAGTCCACCACCTTTGACAAGTGATTAGGCCACCACCATTGCCTCATGCAAATGAGGTGCAAAGTGGGTTTTTTTTGCCCAGCAAATGGGTTAACTGCACATACAAATGTGTTTTGCCCATACAAATGGGTTTAATGCGCATACAAATGCGTTTTGCTAATACAAATGGGCTTAATGCGCATACAAATGCTTTTATTACCCATACAAATGGGTTTATTGCCTATACAAATAGGTTTCGTCTAAGTCAGCAGAAAGAGAAAAATGTTTCCATAACCTAAAAAACTGACACGTTAGTGGAGCAATTTTTACCTTCAACTGCAACTGCAGATCCTAAATCTTGCAACGAATCCGTTGATTGAACCGGTGGCTGTTGAGGGAAAGTATCGGAAGGTGTGGAATTCAGTGCGCGACTTTCAGCTTCACGCAAAGTCCGACGTTGTCTTTCCCGATCATACCTTTCCAAGTGTCGGTGAAATTTTTCAATTTCTCGAGCATGTCTCGACTCAAATTCCGACTCCGACGACTCAGAGGATGTGGAATGCCTTCTTTTACGTAATTTATGCTTTCCCATAGCTTAAATTCGCACAAAAAACAGTGAAAAATGATGAAAAAACACGAGCGTAAGAAAAAACGTGGTTAACCTCTGACACAAAGTAGAGTAATGAAGTTAGTTACGTATGCTTGCGCCAGTGGGGTCGCTGGCGTGAAGTTTGAATTTCTTTGAATATGTGGTGATATCTGACGAGTAGTAGGGTTACTACAGAGTGTGATCTTGAAAGCGAGGCGAGAGTATAATAAAATTTTATATGTACGTGTTCAAGCATATGAGATATTTGCACAACTTTTTATTGTTTTGAAAATTCAGCATATTTCTGGCTCAAGTGACTGTGGTCCAAAAAGTGTATATTGTATTTGGACCAACTATATTGCGCAATACTTAATAATTATCAATTGCGCTTATGAGAAAATATATTGGGTACAAATTAAAAGCTCATATTAATATTGTTACTTTTATTAGATTTTATAATGTACGTGTTTTGGTCAAATGCGTGGAAGCGACAATGACTCACCGACATAAAATAAAAAAAAAATCACATTAAATAAAATTTTGTTTTATTTAACTCTCGTCTTAATATTTACTAATGCTGATGTATTTTTATTTTTAAGAAGAAAAAAACGAAAATGAGTAAGTCTATTGTTAGTCACCATAATCTAATTGATTTCGACGAGGAATTAATTAGTTTTAAAGATATGATGGGGGAAAATGTTACTCCACCCCCTCAAGCAACCCCTGTAAAACGTAAACGAGCAGCTACTGCTGGCTCATCAAGACCAGGAGCAGGAAGCGGCAAACATATTCGAATGAATGCACCACCTCCACTAACAACAACAATTACAACATCAATTGGTGAAGATGATTCCATCGATGAAAGTGCTACAGTTAGTGAGGCATTTGAAAATTTATTTGCCGATGTGACATCAGCCATATCTACCCCATCTACTTCCACGCTATCTAGAAAACTTGGTGATGGGGTGGTCACCGTGACAGCCCCGGGCCATCAAATTCTACTCATCTCATTAAAATTGAGATGTATGAAATGAAGGACATTGCAGGAAAAGCAACCACCGATATATGGCGCCACAGTTTGTTGCGCTCAAGAGTATATTTAAATAAAAGTGAAAATCAACAAGTATTTAATGCCATCACCATGATTAGTCTTGCTTTAGCAAAAAAACTAAAAACAACTAAAGGATCGGAATCGAAATTCAACAAAAAATTCGCTGGAAATGAGATTCCACAGTACTTCTCTCGTTGCTATATTAAAATTTGTAATTCAAATTTTTAGAATTTTGAGGCATCTTTTACTAAAAAAAAATTATCGGGTTATTTAAAAATGTTTTTAAATTTTAACTAGGAACCAAATTTTAAACAAATTTAAGCGATAAAGTTGAAAGGTGTGTATGAAAAGATTAAAAAGTGAAAAATTTGTTGTAGGTACTCTAATTTAATGAAACTATTTGAAGCTAGATTTAAAATTACCAATATAAATCAATGTTTGAAGTAAATCCTAGCACTATCAGTGTAAGGGGTGTGATAAGGGTTAAAAATATGAATTGAGGATTCTAGGACATTTTTGATTAAACTACTTAATCTACGACAAATCTTAAACTACGACAAATCAAACTGTAAGGGCTGCATTGGGGGTTACAATTGTAATATGTAGGTCCTACGCCTACCCTAATTTTAATTTAATTAACTAAATAATGATAAGTTAAGTAAGTTAAATTACTACTAGGATCCAAATTTGAAAGAAATCCGAGCATTTTGCCTGTACATGGTATGTTAAGGGTTGAAATTGCAAAATATTGGTTGCATACTATTTTAAATTATATTATCCGTAAATATGTTTAAAATGTATAGTAGAAATCGAATATGAAGAAAATCCGAACCATATGACTTAAACTCTATATTGGAGGGGTGGGGGTGTGTGGTAAGGGTCGAAAATTATTTTTATTCACTCTTTATGTAAATATTACTAAAATAACTGATGGAAAAGTGTGGGTAATGCTGCCATATAAGAATCACAACACCGTCAATTTTTGAACAATTAACTTAAATGGCAAATGGGTCGTAGGGGCTTATTTTTAGGGGATGAAATTTTTACCAGCATTTTCTTCAATGTATCCCTAATATGTGTACCAAATTTGGTCCAAATCAAATATTCCTCCTAGCAGGTATTCACGTTACAACTTATTCATTTTTACAACTTTTTGACCTTGAACCCTTAATAAAAACTCAACCCTATAATAAACTCCAGATTTTTTGAAAGCATTCACCACTTGGGGTATACACGAAACATATGTTCAATATTTGGTTAAAATCGGTCAGCAACATTAGAAGATTAAGTGGATCTACCGATTTTGCCATTTTTAGCATGTTTTTGGCCTATAACGCGCAGGTCCTTGAGAATTTCCTAACTTTTTTTTCTTTGACCTAATTAATGGGCAGGTAGAAAAAAAGGACGCAAAATTTGCGTTAATCGGGTCAGTAGATTCCGAAATATAGTGGTTTAAAGAAATGCACAGACCGACAGACGGAAATTAGTGAATATGATTTTCGTAATCTACGCATTCTATAATGTAGAAAAAAGTGAAATTTGGAGAAATTTTTTTTTTCATGAATACAATACTTCCTCTACGAGAGAAGTAATAGAATGTAATGGTAATCAATTATGTTTCTTTTTAATAATAACAATATACCGCATGTTAATGGTTTTTCTTAGTAATGTTAATAAATGTGTTTGCTTTTTTTTTCATAATCATCATCTAAAATTGTATTTATATTTTTTCTTTCTACTTTAAATAAAAAATATATGTATATACCGGGTGTTTGATAACAACCGCCGCCCGCTATATTTTTATTATTAATGGACTAATTTAGTTGAATAAAAAAATGTATGCAATGATTGTTTCTGAACTACAAAATGAATTTATTTTTGATTTTTTTTTGCAATTGATTTTATGGTAAACGGATGGACAACTTTTTATTTAAAATAGAAAAGTATTTTTTTTTACTTTTTTATGTTGAAAAATATTTTTCGAGATTCAAAAATGTATCACAACTTGCTTTTTTTCTAGTACTAATTAGAAAAAAATAAATTCAAAGAACTTTTTTTTTTAAGTTTTCTCAGAATAGTTTTTTCAGAATCTGATGCAATTTTTTTTACAAAAATTAAATTACAATTTACGTAAATGTCACTGTCATCGTATTTTTCACCGATTGTGTATGAATTTGTACCAATATGAATTACTAACACATGACTGATATGGTGCAAGCGTATTTTGAGTGTAGTAAAAATTCTGGTGCAGCTGTACGGTTGTATTCATATATTCATATTGGTACAAGTGTGAAAAATACGATGACAGTGACATTTACGTAAATTGTAATTTGATTTTTGTAAAAAATTTGTGCAATCAGAATAATATTGCAAAGCAATATTGATCTGAGAAAAACAAAACGGAAAAAGTTATTGCTGAATATTTGTTTTTTTTTCACCACATCAAACATAAAAAGTTAAAACTGAGTTCAATACAAAAAAAAAATATTTACATTCTACTGCTCGTTGAGAGAAAAGGTCTATATTCTCTCTCATTTAATAATAATATTATTTAACAAGTGGGTGCATCTTTTTGTTGATCTGGTAAGTTTTTTTTACTATAAATTATTAATTAAATTTATAATCCTATATCAATGATGTATTTATTTAGCAATAATGTCGGCTTGCTATTTCATGAACAATCTAAATAAAAGCTTTGTGGGGTTGGAAAATACTTTTAAGAATCAAGTTAAATACCACATGGGGTTACTGAATGTTCGAGCAATGGAATTTTGTCTAGAACAAAACAAATTGGACCCCATCATGGATGTTGAGGATTGCGCAAAAAAAGAATCTGAGTGTTACAACGCCATCGAGGCTTGCGAGTAGTATTTGGAAAACAAAATTGATAAGACGCGACTGCTTCAACTATTATCTACATGTAGACAGACAATGACGGGGCAAAATATTAATGTTAATACTTAAAATACTGTAAATAAAATTGCATGCTAAATATTAAATATATTTATAAATTACACTCCATAATATTGTTTTTTTATTCATTTTATTTATTTATTTTAACTTATTACATTATAGTTTTTCTTTTTTTATCCACGAATTATGCGAACTATCAAACCCCAGCCATTTGACAAATAAGTTCGACCACGTTTGACCACGTCTTTTTAATATTTTTTCCACGAGATATATGTCAAATTTTTTTACTTTCAATAGTTCTGGCTCGAAAAAACTGAAGGATGTTTTTACGAGCCAGGATTGTTTTGATAATCCCTGATCTTGTATGTTTTCGGATTCGTCAGCAAGATTTTATAAATCGAAAATATTTCTGTAGACCAATTCGGTGTGTATCCTTTTTCAAACACTTGTTTGTATTTGCTAACACGTACTTGTTCACCCAATTTAAATTTTGGTTTAGCAGCTTCAACTATTTTTATGCCGTTATAAGACTTTTTGAAAACTTCCTTTTCATTATAAGCGTTTACATCAACAGGTTTCATCTCGATAGTGCTATGTATTGAATTATTGTATTCTTCTAATAATGATGGAAGTATGTTGAACCATTTATATGATCCCTGTAAGCTGAATCTTTTCCACATTTTATCTTTGAGAGTACGATTAAATCTTTCACATATACTAGCTTTTAAATTGCTGAAGGTTGAATAATGATTTACTTGATGCCAATTTTGTGGAATACGCCATCTGGAGAATACTTTAGTTATGGCATGAACTACAACTTCGGCTGATTTTCTTTTTAGAGGTACAGCCCATGCAAACTTCGATAAGTTATCAATTACTGTTAGCATGTAATTGTAATCTTTATTTACTTTCGCATAGGGAATCATTTTAACCAAATCAGCTTGCCATGATTCATCCAAACCTTTGATAATTACATGTCTCCTGCGATAATTTCTTCTAGCGGGGGCATGCAGCTCTTTTATTATTTGTTCTTTTGCTTCACTCATTGTTAATAACGCCGCCAAATTTATATGGTCGGGACAGATGTAATCCTATTGTAATTATAAATAGTGAAAAATACAGCAGCAAAGAAACAAAGCAGCAAAATAGCACTTATCTTAAATGATGAAGAATAAAGCAAAAAGTGGCGGCTAGGCGCGAGACGGCTGGACAGCGAAGTAGCGAAACGAAATATTTAATATGGGAAAAAAAAGTGCGGAAATAGGAAAAGAAAGAGTAATTTTGGTTTGGAAAATGGGAGAAATTAGCAGTCAGAAATGAAGCGCGTATCATTAATCAATCTCGTATTGATCGAAAATATCAAAATGCTCAATTGCAAATTAAAACGATAATTTACCGAAGTTCAAGATAAATGATTCGACTTTTGCCAAGTATTCATCGCAAGTGTCGATAAGTCTTATTCTTCGTGAACAATTGATCGCCAAACGCGCATATGCTACAAAAAATGGTGCCCTTTTTTCGCTGCTCTAGCTTCACTACAAAACAGGTGTATCTCTCAACTATTTAAATAACAACTAAAAACAAACTAAACATCTAAAAAACGAATTCCAAACATTTCGCCCACCTAAAACAATAGATTTAAGCCTCGTTAACAGTTGGATCGCACAAAGGCAGTGGACAGAGTTTGACCACGGGGCGTTTAATGATACCTCCATTTGTCAACACCGACACAACTCGGATTGTTCCATCAGAACCGGGATGGACTTCAGTTGCACGACCAAGACGCCATTTAGATGGCGTAGAAAAATTATTTTTGATCAAAACAAGTGTATCTACTCTGATAGGAGTTGAATTATCGACCCACTTACTTCTCTGCTGAAGCGTATGCAAATACTCCCGCTGCCAACGAGTCTAGAAATCAGAATGCATCCTCTGTAAGAGCTGCCAGCGCTACAAAGTTCTTATTTTGAGACCAGTCAAATCATGATCGGGTAGTACAGAAATAAGTTCAAGCATTAAATAATGACCTGGAGTCAATAGTGAAACAACATTCGGATCAGCACTAACCGGACGCAATGGACTAGAATTGAGCAGAGCTTCAATTTGCACTAAAACTGTGTTGAACTCTTCGTACGTCAGAAGTTGATCCCCGAAAACCCGTGCATGGTGCGTTTTAACGGATTTAATGCCGGCTTCCCAAAGTCCGCCAAAATGGGGAGCGGATGGCGGATTGAAATTTCATTTAACGCGCTCTAACTCAGACGCATCCTGCATGTATTTAATCAGGTGATTGTTAGCACCAACAAAATTTGTTCCACAATCCAAAAATATGAAATTACATCGTCCACGACGCGCAATGAATCGACGTAAAGCTGCTAGAAAAGCTTCCGTAGATAAGTTTGATGCTAACTCTAGGTGTGTCGCTTTAGTTGTAAAGCAGACAAATAAACAAATATATGCTTTATGAGTTTTAGCACCTCGCAAACGGCCAAGAGTTATGTTGAATGGGCCACCATAATCGATGCCGACACAAGAAAATGGTTTTACTTGAGAAAGTCGTGCTGACGGTAAATCACTCATTTGCGGCTGTAAACTACTGGGTTTGAGGCGCCAACATGTCACACATTTTGACACCAATCGCAAAATTGTTCTTTTGGCGGATAAAATCCAAAATTGCTGGCGAAGCAAAGAATGAAGGGTTTGCGCGCCCGGATAAAGGTACCGCTGATAAATGTCTTCAATAATCAACTCCGTCAAGCGGCACTTACTTGGTAGCAGTATGGGGTGTTTACTATCAAACGATATTGATGCATGGCGAAGTCGCCCGCCCATCCTGATAACACCATTATCGTCAATAAATGGAGCCAAACGCTTGATGTGTTTGGTAAGTGATTAAATTCTAAAGAACTGATCTCTTTCGAAAACTCACGAGCTTGAGTACGCTGACGGTAAATCACTCATTTGCGGCTGTAAACTACTGGGTTTGAGGCGCCAACATGTCACACATTTTGACACCAGTCGCGAAAATGTTCTTTTGGCGAATGAAGGGTTTGCGCGCCCGGATGAAGGTACCGCTGATAAATGTCTTCAATAATCAACTCCGTCAAGCGGCACTTACTTGGTAGCAGTATGGGGTGTTTACTATCAAACGATATTGACGCATGGCGAAGTCGCCTGCCCATCCTGATAACACCATTATCGTCAATAAATGGAGCCAAACGCTTGAAGTGTTTAGGTAAGTGATTAAATTCTAAAGAACTGATCTCTTTCGAAAACTCACGAGCTTGAGTACGCTTAACAAGAAGAATTAATGCTTCAGACAAATTCTCAGAAGATAGTGAACTACCGTTGCGAATTTTGTGCCTACAATTGGAAATAAAGCGTAAACAATAGGCTAACAAACCTTGTGTTTTCCGCAGCAAAGAAAATCGCAGCGAAAAGAGACCAAACGTTTGTCTTCTGCTTGCGTGTCTAAATCGACGTTATTATCTAGAGCCACAGTATCGACGGAAAAGTTTGGATTTCGCAATTCAGCTGGTCCCGCCCACCATAGGGAATGAGATAAAAAATCGCGAGGAAAAAGCCCACGTGAGGCGCAATCTGCTGGATTATTTGTACCAGAAATATGATACCAATCGATCGAAGGAATCATATGCTGAATCTGAGAAACGCGATTAGAGACAAACGTCTTCCATCTATGAGGAGATGATCGAACCCATGTCAGAGCAACGGTGGAATCTAACCACGCATAAATGTTATCAGAAGTATGAACATCTCAATAAATATTCAAAATCGATTCAAAGAGCTGAGATAGCAATAAACAAGCGCACAATTCTAAACGAGGGATGGACAACCGTTTTAGGGAAGCAATTTTCAATTTAGCACAAACTAAATGCCACTTCTACCGTATCATCAACATCTACAAATAGAATGTAAATTGCTGCAGCATATCGCAATTCGGATGCATCACAATATCCATGAAGCTCACATCTGGCACAATTCTCTAACCAAATATATCGTGGAATGCGAAGATCAGATAATAAAGGCAGTTCTAATTTAAATTAATGCCAACGATTAACAATATCTGAAGGCGGTGCATCATTCCACTTGAGTCCTAAAGCCCATAAATGTTGGATCATAAATTTTGCGGAATCGGTAATGGGTGCAAAAAATCCTAAAGGGTCATAAATTCGGGCAAGTTCAGATAGCAGAGTTTGTTTTGTACACAATCGCTCAATAGGTTGAACCCGATAATTAAAACATTCGACATGAGGATTCCATTGCAACCCTAAAATCTTCACCACACTTTTGGCTTTGTCATCAAAAGAAACAGGAAACGTCTAACAGTGAGCTTCGTCAATGTTGGCAAGAATTTGAGGGTGATTGCTTGCCCATTTCCGGAGTTCAAATCCACCAGACAAGAGCAGATCAATTAACTGGGTTTGAATCGTGTGTGCGTCATCAATGGTTTTACAACCCGTAACGATGTCATCGACATAGACATCTCGTAACAATATTTCAGAACCTAGTGAAAAATTGTGTCTTTCGTCTTTAGCCAACTGCATCAATGTTCGTAGCGCTAAAAAAGGAGCTGCAGACAAACCGTAAGTGACAGTATTCAACTGATATGTCAGAATCGGATCGGAAGCCGGAAGCCCAAAATCTCCATAAGGTCCGTTGATACGATCTTTGATGTTGTAAAATGCGAGTCTGCCGATACATTTGTTTGACATCCGCGGTAGAAGCAAATAGGTGCATACGAAATTGACACAAAATGTTAAAAATTATACTCTGTAACTTAGGACCGACAAAAAGAGTATCATTGAGCGAGAGACCTTCTGAAGTTTTAGCGGACGCATCGAAAACCACACGAAGCTTCGTGGTGATGCTATCTGGTTTAAGTACGCAATGGTGCGGAATATAATAACAGAATGGAGATTCAATAGGATTTTCCAAGAGTTCCATGTATCCTAAATTTAAATATTCTCGCATAAAGGCAGACTATTGCTGGTACAAGTCCAAATGATTTGTAAGTCGACGCTCTAAAGACAAAAACCGACGATGAGCAATAATACGAGTGTCTGTAAATTCTGGCGCGTAAAATTTGAAGGGTAAAGGGACCTCAAATCTACCTGATGAATCGCGAAAATGCTGAGATGCAAAAATTTCTTCAGCTTGAACGTCTTCATTTGACAACGGTTGGGAAATGGGAACTTCTTCAAGAGACCAAAAATTTTGAACGATTGACTCAAGAGAGGGTTCTGGAACCAAACTACAAAGTGATGTGATATTTGTATTAGGCGTAGCTAAAGCGATGCGCCCCATCAAAATCCAGCCAAATTCAGTATCGATAGCCGTTGGCTCATAACTATTACCAATACGTCGACCAGATTTTACAATCATGGCAAAAATCTCTGCACCTAGTAACATATCAATATGACTCGAAACATTGAAGTTAGGATCGGCAAGTCTAATATTGGCAATATGTGCCCATTGGTTGTTAGGAAAAAAAATGCTGGGCATGTTACCACAGACTTGGGGTAAAATAACCGCTTCCATACTAAATTGAGGTTGGCAACAATGCCCCGGTTGGAGTCTACAAGTGGTGCTGTGAAAAGCTCCTGCTTTCATATGACCCAAACCAAGAATATCATATGACAATTTCGTCTTTGAGAAACCCAAATAAATAAATAAATAAATAATTCTTTATTCGTTCAAAATACATAAAAATGCGTAGAACATGTCATATAAGCGTTTGCGCATTTTTCTGAAATAAAGTTCCCTTGACTAGCGTTGTCTAGAAGAACGCGAACGGGATATGCATTGCCTCTTTGATCCAAAAGATCAATGATAGCGGTCGATAATAAAACCGTTGTGGCAGAGGGTAATAAACTAGTCATAGAATGCAAATTTTGCGAAGTTGTTTGCGATGAAGAGGACGACGGCGGTGAAGACAGCGGAAGCGACGAGGATCCAAGCTGAGTAGCATTTTCAGGCTGTTGAGAGAGAACCGAAGTAAAATGCAGTAGAGAGTGATGTTGTTCTCCACACGAACGACAGGTTGAAGTTGAATTACAATTCTTAATTTGGTGTTTATCACCGAGGCAGTTTACGCACCACTTATATTCCTTGACTACCTTATAGCGATCTTTAGGGGATTTTGCCAAAAAGGCCGAGCATCTATAAATTGGATGATCCTTTTGACATAACACACACGAATGGTCCGTCCTGACTAAAAAAGTAGAACCCTGTCTGCTGGAACTGAACTGACTAGTTCCTCTCGCATTGTCCTGAGGTTTCTTAGCAAGAGAATCCCTAAATGAAACACTCTCGAAAGCATCACATTGTTTGACTACAAAATCGACTAAAGTTTCAAAATAAGGAGATTGGTCGTTCAAGATATCAGCCAATTCAAAACGCGTAATTGTTTCCGTGTTAAGTCTCTTTTGAAGCAAATAAAACAATATAAAAAAAATCCCATTGCGTTACTAAGTATCCAATGTTTTTTAAAGGTGGTATAAACCAAAATTCAAAGTTTTAGTATCAAAAATTCTAAGAACAAAATTTCAAACCGCATCATTCTGCGTGTAATAGTTTTGCAGATACACAATAGTTTTGATTTCTATATGCATCACTCAGACTTCATTCTACAAAAAAGTGCATCTTGCGTAGAATTTTCCGCTAAATCCATTTTTGAAAGTCCCAAAATGATCCGGTCTTGCAAACTTTCCCTAAATTGTGTTTTCATCGCTTTTTGTAGAAGCGCGATTTACATACTTTTTCAAACATATCTTTGTTTTTTTGTATATTATAGAAGGTATTAAGATAAAATTTTATGGGAATGTTAATTAATGTATGATGATTGCGTCTGTGAGGTAAAAAATCGAATTGGTTAATTCACTTTTTATAAAAAAAATAAAAATCGCAGGTGAACAGAAATGCTGAATTGTGAAATGCTGTAGGTTGTGTGCGTTTGCCTCACAAAAATTCCAATTGTGTCTAAACTTCGGTGTAAACGGAGAGATGCATATAGTCCGAGAGATGCATATAGAAATCGATACTTTATTTGTCTAGATCCCCGACTAACAGATTAGCGCTCTATGCTAGCCGAGCTCTTGTGACGTCACGATCACGCTGTTGCAAAACTTTAAAAATTCATATCTTCTGATAGAAACCTACTAGAGAGGTGCGGTTTACAATTTTGTTCTTAGATATTTTTTATACATATTATATCAATAAACACATTTTTAGTTTACACCCCCTTTAAGGCCGCTATATTTTCAGTAAAAATGTTCACTAAATGACGTAGATTTTTCGAATTTGCGGTGGCGTCCGTTAACCGTTGTGAATTGTCAAGCGCATTCCAATGCGAAGATGTTAACAGTCTTTTATTATCGTAGCGTTTAACGAGCGAATTATAAGCTATGGGATAATTGTTAGTTGATTTCGGAACACATTGAACCAACGATAAAGGAGCGCCTTGAAGACAAGTAGTCAGAAAATTGAATTTTTCGATACCCGATAACGTAGAATTGTTATGGATTGTCGAATTGAACATGTCGATAAAAGATTTCCAAGTTTTAATGTCACCATCAAATTTAGGAAGTTCGAGGCGTGGTAATTTTATCTGACAAATGGCAGCAGACGGAGCATTTTGGGTCGTCACCTCAGGAGTAGGTATTTCAAATAATTCAGAACAAATACTCTTAATCGTATAATAATTTTCATTGAATGCCTGTCGAATTGCACTCTGTTCCTTCAAATCTGCACCCTCCTGAGTGCAAACGATGCTCAATATCGCGAAATGTTGAGTATTAAACTGTTCGCAAAGTGGTTCAACCGCAGAAGATCTAGCTTGCAATTGTGCGTACAAAAATTCATAATGTTCCTCTTTTTTGTACGCTTGATCCGCAAGATTTTTAATTTCTGTAATTAGATCAAGTACAGTTGGGAGCAGAAAAAATGGGACATCAATGTCATTGTTTCAAATTTTAAAGTTAAATTCCTCTTACAAGGTGTTAGTTAGCTTCTTTTCAACTATCTCCATGTCTTAATTACGTCCAATTTGCCATGTCCTAACAATATTTACGTCGTAAAATAACAATAAAACCTAATTTACATCGAATTTTAAATCAGACAGAAATTTGATGTCCCACTTTTTCTGATCTCAATTGTACATCCTCACGAAGCGCAATGGCTAATTTTAATTTAGCAGCAGCCCTTATTACAGGAAATAAAATAATGAAAAATAAAGTTCAATAGTAGAGGAAAAGCAAAAATGAGAAGAGGAGAGAAAACAATAAATTCAAATATCGTCGATTTGAAGCAACAAGAATGTGTGAAAAAATACGAAACTGTGTGGTGAGCGAAAATGCGACAAAAAACGCGAGCAACAAATCGTGGCCAACGAATGCAAAAAAAACAAAAAAAATTAAATAAAATAAAATCGCGACAAATGCGCAAAAACATGCAAATTGCGAAAACTTGTTTAAAAAATAATCAACTAAATTCAAAAATTGAGAGATACACACGTTACAATCAACCACAAAGCGAATGAAAAAAATCACGACCCTACAAACCGCTAGTGCCGATAATCCGGCTCAAAGGACCAAATGTTAATAACGCAGCGAAATTTATATGGTCGGGACAGATGTAATCCGCTTGGCAATTATAAATAGTGAAAAATACAGCAGCAAGGAAACAAAGCAGCAAAATAGCATTACCTTGAATGATGAAGAATAAAGCGAAAACTGGCGGCTAGGTGCGAGACGGCTGGACAGCGAAGTAACGAAACGAAATATTTAATATGGGAAAAAAAATGTGCGGAAATAGGAAAAGAAAGAGTAATCTTGGTTTGGAAAATGAGAGAAATCACCAGTCACAGGTGAAGCGCGTATCATTAATCAATCGCGAATTGATCGAAAAAATCAAAATGCTCAATTGCAAATTAAAACAAAAATTTACCGAAGTTCAAGATAAACGATTCGACTTTTGCCAAGTATTCAACGCAAGTGTCGATAAGTCTTATTCTTCGTGAATAATTGATCGCCAAGCGCGTATATGCTACAAAAAAATGGTGGCCTTTTTTTTCGGTGCTCTAGCTTCACTACAAAACAGGTGTATCTCTCAACTATTTAAATAACAAGTAAAAACAAACTAAACATCTAAAAAAACGAATTCCGAACACTCACTCGTTTAAAATAGTTATTTACTAATTTTGCTCGTGTTGTATACACTATTTTTTGCAATTTGCGATTAAAATGACATCTTTTTAGTTGCCATTTTTGATGTTGAAACAGCCTTCTTTTTTTTATTGTTCTAAAAAAAGCGTGAAAAAATAGCTATTTGTGTATTAAGAGCGCAAAGTGATACTTTGTCGCGCGAGCCAGAATGTTGTCGTGCGACGCGATAGCGGAGCACGACAATCTGGCGAGAGCGACAAAAACACTTTGCGCTCGAAATACACACAAGATTTTTCCTACAATCGATTTTAAATTAAATTTTTGTTGCAAAAATGTAAAATTAATATTTTGACGACAAATAAAAATGTGATTATATCTTCGGTAACCAAGAAACGCTAATTTCTAAAAACAAAAACTATTGTTTTACTGCATTGTTTTGATTTAGCGAGCGAGAAAGTCAGCAAAAAGATCTAGAGCGGGAAAGTGACAACTTCTCGGAAAACGCCAACTTTTCGTTGTCAAATGAAAGCATAAAGGCCTACTTTTATATGCGATTGTAGGAAAAGACTTTTTTGCAATTTTCGATTAAAATGACATCTTTTTAGTTGCCATTTTTGATATTGAAACAGCCTTCTTTTTTTATTGATCTAAAAAAAGCGTGAAAAAAAGACTTTTTGCAATTTTCCATCAAAATGACAACTTTTCAGTTGTTGTTTCCAATGTTGAAACGGCCTACTTTTTTTACTGGTCTTAAAAATCAATGAAAAAAAGTCTTTTTTGTGCAACCGTTCTAAAATGTTAGTAATTACAGACTCCATAGCGACCGCGAAATTCGATTTCGTGTCCGCTGTCATTAGAAGCGGACGCCAAAATTTTTCGCGTACTGCATCTGTCATTTCGCGTCCTGCAAAATAAATCCATTAAATGCATCATAAGTTTTTTGGTATTGTCTCTTAGACTTCTCCGGCACTAAATTTTTAATTGCAGAAGCTGCAATATCTTTTAATTCTGGAGGAGTACAAGAAACATCACTATCGCTCTCCATTTTACTTTTAAATGACATAATTGCAACATTTGTTTGTTCAAAATCAAGTTACGTTTTCTCTTTCCCGATCCGATTCCATAGTTACGAAAACATACTATGGAACTAGATTATACGATATAAAAACCAAACACCATAATTACCAAAAATTTATTGCGTATTTATTAATATTTGTAATGCGGTTGCACAAAAAATGTTGTGTATATCTCGTCTGCGAAATGTGTTTAACGTCCTCCAGATTTTTTAGCCTCGGCTGACGCCTCGGCTAAAAAACATATCTCTCGGACGTTAAACAGTCATTTCGCAGCCTAGATATACAAATAACTATTTTTCACTCAAATTTCTACATTTTTTCACTGATTTTTATATTTTTTCATTGAATTTCACAAAAATCAAGTGAACAAACAATCGCCCTGTTCGTTTTTAGGTATCTAGCGAGGTATCTAGGGGTGATTGCAATTGTTTTTCCATTGCTCACTTTGACTACTAACAAATTAAGCATAAATCAAGCAACCTTAAATTTTCTGAATGAATCAAATTATCATTTAAAAAGTTAATAGCAAGAAAATTGCAAAAAGTAGTGTATACAACATGTGCAAAATTAGTTTTTTTTTCATTCGTCGTATTGTCCAACTCGGCTGGCGCCTCGTTGGACAAACTTACTTCTCATGAAAAAAAAACCTACATTTTGCTACTTGTATAAACTACTATTTTTCACTCTTTTTCTACTTTTTTTCATTCTTTTTACTTTTTTTCATTATTTTAAAAATTGCTAAAAGCGTGGCAAAAAGTTGTAAAACCGCAATCTTTTATTTATTAACAATTTTAATTCTTCAATTAGTAAGATTATTTAACTGAACAGGAACATATAAGCAACATTTCCATTAAATTTGAGTTTGCATACTTCTATTCGATCTGAATTATGTGAAGGAAGCTGTTTGATTATTCGTTCCTAGGGGCGATTTCAATTGTTTTATCAATGCTTGCTCTAATTAATAACAAATTAAGCTTGAATCAAGCAACCGATTGTTATCTGATTATTAACTATTATTTAATATTTTTTATTTTAGTTTAAAATTGCAAAAAATAGTGTATACGACACGAGCAAAATTAGTTATTTTTTCACTCGCCGTATTGTCCAAATGGCCGTATTGGACAAATTTACGACTTGTGAAAAAATAACTTACATTTTGCTACTTGTTGTATAATAGTATATTATACAACAAGCATATAATGATGGCAATTATTCAGGAAGGTGATGTTTGCGAGACGAGCCGCAGGCGAGTTTCGCAAATCACCTGAGTGAATAATTGCCATTATATGCGAGTAGAATACTATTCTTTGTCCACACTTACCCTTGAAATATATAAAAATTTATAGTGTATTTTCTGTTATCATCAACAAATCAAATATTTTAGGTTATCGTATTCTTCTTCTTCTGTTTTAAATGACGAAAACGTATAGAGAGAAAAAAAAATATAATATAATATAAAAAAAATATATATTTTTATATAATATAAAAAAAACGTATATAAAACGTATATTTTTCAATGACATTTCATTATACACTAGTGCATAATGAAAGTTATACACTAGTGTATATTTAATATAATTTTATTCACAATCGTTATTGTAATATTGTTATTACAAATGTTTTAGAAGTCGGGAAGTTGATCATTACATACCTAGGTTCGTAATACTGTCAAATAATAAATCTGACAGTTTGACACTTGCAACAAGTAGAATTTATACAAGTATTTAATGTATTACGCTGTTTTCCACAATTTTAATTGCGGCTAATCATTCATCTAATCCAACAGAACGACATATTAATGAAAACTATCGTAAAATTCAAGACACAATAATACTGCATTCATTTTTATTTTTACAACTTCAGTTCACTGATGTTGATACTGATGTAGATATTGTTCTATTCCACCACGGTCTAAAATATCTATTTTATATATATTAATCAAGTTTTTCGACAATACAAATTGTTCGATTGTGAATAAAATAGTATACATACCTCGGTGGGAATTTCATTACAGCCTCGCGCTTATATCTGACCTCGAGGCTTCGCCTCTCGGTCAGATATTAGCCCTCGGCTGTAATGAATATCATTCCCAACTCGGTTGTAATATACTAATACTTGAGAAAACACTTAAATAATGCATATATTATTCTATAAGTGTGGACAAATAACTATTTTGCAATTTTTAATAATCAAATGACAATCGGTTGCTTGATTCAAGCTTAAATTGTTATTAATTAAAGCAAGCATTGATAAAACAAATGAAATCGCCCCTAGAAACGAAAAATCAAACAGTTTCCTTCACATAATTCAAATTGAATAGAAGTGTTTCCTAACTCAAATTTAATGGAAGTGTTGCTTATCTGTTTCAGTTTAGTTAAATAATCTTACTAATTGTGCATTTATTATTATTAATAAATAAAACATTGTTGTTTTATAACATTTTGCCACGTTTTAAGCAATTTTTAAAATAATGAAAAAAAGTAGTGACGCACGCGATATTCGATATTCAACAGTAATACCACAAGACCTTTACAATAGCCGGCTATTTTTTTTTTTTTTCATTAATTTATCAAGAAAGCTTGCATTTTAATAATTTAAACAAGAACTTATCAAGCATTAATAATCTGATTAAAGCCCGAGAGCTTTAGCTCGAGGGCTTTAATCTTTGATTATTAATGTTTGATAAGTTCGAGTTAAATTATTTAAAAATGCAAGATTTGTGATAAATTATAAAAAAAATAGCCGATATTGTAAAGGTCGAGTGGTATTTAGAAAGATTATTTATTGAATGAAAATAAAAATCTATCCATTTTCTCGTTTTCAATTGCTTTTGCAGTAAAATTATAACAAGTAAAACTGTCAAAATTAAATTCGCGTCGCCTACTTCAAATTTAAAAATGTCACGTGATTGGATACTGCTACCTATTAAAATAGTCGCTGATATTCCAGCTAACGCATACCTCAGCTCGCAATAAACACACATGAAATAAATAATCGTATGCAATTGCACAGGAATTGTTTTTTATCGGATATTTTTTTAGTTTATACGAAAACGAGGTTGCCTGGAAATTTGACGAATCAAGCTGCCATGATAAAAACGCGAGTCCGCAGGACGAGCGTTTTTATCATGGCAGCTTGATCAGGCAAATTGCCAGAAGGAAACCTCGTTTGAGAAATAAAATCAAAAAATATCCGATATCAAAAACAAGTTCAAGTGCAATTTAACAAGACAATTTTGCAAATGAACAAATCGAAATCAATCTACTTATTTTGTATTTGAAGTTAATTAATAAAATTTGACAAGTATTGTCAGACTACTTTAATTTTTAAGTTTTATGTGTATGTAGTCACGGAGATAACGAGGTATCACATTACAATATCCACTAAATACCCACCAAAAATTTTGTTTCATTTTATCCGCTCATACATCATCAAAAACCGAGAAAAACATTGACTCATATGTCATAATATATACATGAGTAAAATTGTCGATATTATCGTCTCTTATCGTATCGAACTCGATACGATATTTGAGCCGATATCCTTCAAAAATATTTCGAGACAATACGAGACAAGATTAGTATACGCCGATATTATCGAATCGATAATATTGAAAATATCGAATATCGAATTACTAAATTAATAAAAAAAAAAGAAATTTTAAAGTATAAACTAAGGCCATTCAAATGGTAAATTTTTGGAAATATTTTAATTTACTATTAATTATAAAATTGAAAAATTCAGTTTGTTAATTGGTCTTCTTAATTTGATGGATTCAATTAGACCAATAATAAAACTAATTTTTTTTAATTTTGTAAATGTTAAAGATAAATTGAAAAGTTTGCAATTATAAATAAATTGGCAATTATAAATAAAAGTAACTAAATTTGTCAGATGTTAACTAAATATATGTCAAATTTTGACATAAAGTGACATTTCTCATCCAAAATTGTCAAAAATCCATAAAATCATTCAAATTTGATGATTCAGATGTCAACTAAAAATGTCAAATTTTGACATAAAATGACATTTATTAAGTAAAATTGACAGGTATTGATATAGTCAATTTATATTTAACGGATGTCAACTAAAAATGTTAAAATTTAATAACATAAAAAAACATTTTACAACAAAAAGTTATATCAATAATTTAAGTAAATTTAATAAATTTCGAGAGAAGTACTGTGAAAATTCATTTCCAGATTTTTTTTGAGTGAGTAAAGTACTACTTTTAATCACTCAGTGATTAAAAAATATTTAATCACTCATGCATTTGACGTTTGACATAGTATCTACCAATCTTTTCCCAATGACATTAAATATTTAAACATTAAGAAAACCAGTTGCAGATTTGGAAAGACGACAAAAATACCTTTAATTTGGTATATTACTTATATGGTGCAAAACCAATAAAAAATTGTATTAGTTTAATTAGATAAAACCTAGTATTTTTGGCGGAAATGAGCTAATAACTTTTTTTGAATGTTAATTAACATTGTGCTAAGAATTATTATTTACTCATTGTAATATATTACTGTATTTCCATTGCAATTTGCTATATTACTGTATTTCCATTGCAATATTAATTAATTGAAGAATTTTGTTAATATGTATGATTTTATTTTCTACAAATTTTTGGAAATATTTTAATTTACTATTAATTATAAAATTGAAAAATTCAGTTTGTTAATTGGTCTTCTTAATTTGATGGATTCAATTAGACCAATAATAAAACTAATTTTTTTTAATTTTGTAAATGTTAAAGATAAATTGAAAAGTTTGCAATTATAAATAAATTGGCAATTATAAATAAAAGTAACTAAATTTGTCAGATGTTAACTAAATATATGTCAAATTTTGACATAAAGTGACATTTCTCATCCAAAATTGTCAAAAATCCATAAAATCATTCAAATTTGATGATTCAGATGTCAACTAAAAATGTCAAATTTTGACATAAAATGACATTTATTAAGTAAAATTGACAGATATTGATATAGTCAATTTATATTTAACGGATGTCAACTAAAAATGTTAAAATTTAATAACATAAAAAAACATTTTACAACAAAAAGTTATATCAATAATTTAAGTAAATTTAATAAATTTCGAGAGAAGTACTGTGAAAATTCATTTCCAGATTTTTTTGAGTGAGTAAAGTACTACTTTTAATCACTCAGTGATTAAAAAATATTTAATCACTCATGCATTTGACGTTTGACATAGTATCTACCAATCTTTTCCCAATGACATTAAATATTTAAACATTAAGAAAACCAGTTGCAGATTTGGAAAGACGACAAAAATACCTTTAATTTGGTATATTACTTATATGGTGCAAAACCAATAAAAAATTGTATTAGTTTAATTAGATAAAACCTAGTTTTTTTGGCGGAAATGAGCTAATAACTTTTTTTGAATGTTAATTAACATTGTGCTAAGAATTATTATTTACTCATTGTAATATATTACTGTATTTCCATTGCAATTTGCTATATTACTGTATTTCCATTGCAATATTAATTAATTGAAGAATTTTGTTAATATGTATGATTTTATTTTCTACAAAAGTGGATAAAATCAGGTTTAGCACACGTGAGCAAAGTCATTTAATCACACGTCTGATTGGGGCCCTCGCTTACGGCTCGAGCGCCCAAGATTCAGACTAGTGATTAAATGACGCACTTTGCTCACTTGTACTAAAAATAACTATTATCCACTTGAATTGAATGTTGACTACTATTGGTCACCAAAATGAGTCAGTAAAGTACTACTTTTAATCACTCAGTGATTAAAAAATATTTAATCACTCATGCATTTGACGTTTGACATAGTATCTACCAATCTTTTCCCAATGACATTAAATATTTAAACATTAAGAAAACCAGTTGCAGATTTGGAAAGACGACAAAAATACCTTTAATTTGGTATATTACTTATATGGTGCAAAACCAATAAAAAATTGTATTAGTTTAATTAGATAAAACCTAGTTTTTTTGGCGGAAATGAGCTAATAACTTTTTTTGAATGTTAATTAACATTGTGCTAAGAATTATTATTTACTCATTGTAATATATTAGGTACTGTATTTCCATTGCAATTTGCTATATTACTGTATTTCCATTGCAATATTAATTAATTGAAGAATTTTGTTAATATGTATGATTTTATTTTCTACAAAAGTGGATAAAATCAGGTTTAGCACACGTGAGCAAAGTCATTTAATCACACGTCTGATTGGGGCCCTCGCTTACGGCTCGAGCGCCCAAGATTCAGACTAGTGATTAAATGACGCACTTTGCTCACTTGTACTAAAAATAACTATTATCCACTTGAATTGAATGTTGACTACTATTGGTCACCAAAATGAGTCAGTAAAGTACTACTTTTAATCACTCAGTGATTAAAAAATATTTAATCACTCATGCATTTTACGTTTGACATAGTATCTACTAATCTATTCCCAATGACATTAATTATTTAAATTACAACTTAAAAGCATTCACTAGCATATTAAGGTGCAATTGCAAATATTTTAAATCTATTACAGTGACATATATTTTAATTAATTTTAATTTGGTATATAACTTATATGGTGCAAAACCTATAAAAAATTGTATTAGTTTAATTAGATAAAACCTATTTTTTTGCAGAAATGAGCTAATAACTTTTTTTTTAATGCTACTTAACTTTGTGCTGAGAATTATTATCTACTTATTGTAATATAATATATTACTGTATTTCCATTGCAATATCTAATTTAGTATATTACTGTATTTCTATTGCAATATTAATTAAAGAATTTTGTTAATATGAATGGTTTTATTTTCTACAAAAGTGGATAAAATCAGGTTTAGCACACGTGAGCAAAGTCATTTAATCACACGTCTGATTGGGGCCGTCGCCTACGGCTTAGGCGCCCAACATTCAGACTAGTGATTAAATGACGCACTTTACTCACTTGTAGTAAAAATAGCTATTTTTCACGCTTTTTTAAGAACAATAAAAAAAGGCTGTTTCAACATCAAAAATGGCAACTCCAAAAATGTCATTTTGATAAAAAATTGCAAAAATGAAGTTTTTCCACCAAATATTGAGCATGAATCCGATGAAGTAGTTGATATTCTAAAAATTAATACAGTACGCGTGGAATGTAATATTATCAGCGGTGCATATTTAAATG
Source organism: Cryptophagus acutangulus (assembly GCA_963556235.1). Lineage (NCBI taxonomy): Eukaryota > Metazoa > Arthropoda > Insecta > Coleoptera > Cryptophagidae > Cryptophagus > Cryptophagus acutangulus. Next base: position 24,220 of record CAUVYR010000348.1, on the reverse strand, counting down.
GTCATCTAGCACATACAGCTTGGCCGGGGAAAGAAGACACACCGATGGAATTTATTTCAGAGCACTATCACAGAGAAGTGCGGAATACGGTGTTCATTATCCCTTCAGGGTATTTTCATGCGCTTTATAGAAATAATGTACTACATGCATCCAAACTTTTATTGTATACTTTATGTGTGGCGAGTCCACGAAGTCCATCCTGCAATTTATTTGGGTGACTGCATTGTTTACGTTTTTACAGACCAATCACGGACCGATACGGATATGTCATACTATTACATAGGCGGGTAATTTTTCTTTTGCGATGGGGCAGACCGGATTTAAGGATTTTTCATATTTGGCTAGAATATGTTGGTATATTACTTGTAGTATGTAGAATTATTGTAAAAAGAGAATTAAAATCATTAAACCATAATTAAATTTCAATATTAACCCAATAAATGCTGTAATATGGCGCTGTCACCGACCCTTAGATGGCGCTGATCCTGCTATTCCTGTTAGACGGATTAGACAAATTCCAATTAACAAATTTTTGAAAATGGCTACACCTTCAAAGAAAGGAAAAACACTTAAAAGTGGTGCTAGAGACATTATATTAAATGTTACAAAAGTTTGCGAAGAAGAAGCAATTAATAACATGTTGAAATTGCTCATAACAAGCAAAACGCAAAGAGCTGCACTATATACAAATGTATCAGTTTCTACAATTCATCGCATTAAATGGGAAGATCAAAAAAGAAATGCAATTGATCCTAATAGATCGTTAGGTTCTCCTAAAAAAAAGAACTATACCTTCGATTTTGGAAAAAATTGATAAATTTGACTTTTCTGTTATTAGAAGAACGATAGAAGATTTTTATATCAACTTAAAGCAAGTGCCAACAAGCAGAAAATTATTAATTGCCAATAAAGAAAAAAATGAATTTCCATATGAAAAAACATCGCTGCTTAAACTTTTAAAATCAAATGGATTTATTTGGCGCAAGTGTAAAAGCATTAAAAAAAATTAATTGAAAGACCAAATATAGTTCATTGGAGAATCAAATATTTAAGAGCTATTGAAAAGTATCGCCAACAAAATAAAAACATTATATACATTGATGAAACATGGGTTGACAATGGAATGACTGTTCAAAAATGTTGGCAAAGTCCGGAAGTGTTTGGTGTCAAAGGAAATATTTGTTCTACTGGTTAGTTATTAGTTATTATAGATATCTAATTTCAAACATAATTTTTTTAATTTAAGGCGGTTTATAGTAGTGCACGCTGGCTCTAAAAATGGGTTTGTAGAAGGAGCTAAACTGATATTCAAGGCAGGAACCAGTACAGAAGACTATCATGGACAAATGAACAAAGAAAATTTTGAAAAATGGCTTCAAAATCAATTATTTCCACATATTCCACCAGGTACAGTAATTGTAATGGATAACGCCCCATACCATTCAGAAATTTTTGACAAAACGCCAACCAAATCCTCATTAAAATCAGATATGATTTCATGGCTTCAAAAAAGAGGTATATCTTACGATTCAAAATAGCTAAAATGTGATTTGATGGAGATAATCAATTTACATAAGCCTACTGAAAAAGTTTATAAAATTGATAATATCATACGAAGTAATGGTCATATTCCGTTGAAGTTGCCACCCTATATGTGCGAACTAAATCCAATCGAATTGGCTTGGATTCAAGTAAAACGGTATGTGCGAAAGCACAATACAGTTGGTGCATTGTCTTTGACGAATTTGAAAAAATATACCGAGGAAGGCATTTTATCGGTTACAGCAGAAAATTGGCCGGCGTATGTTAAACATGTCATTGGTATCGAAACCCATTACAAAGAAACCGATGGAATAATGGAAGATACTCAGGATAGTATAATTATCAATTTAGGGGAAGATAGTGATGATAGTGATACTGATGGCAATAGTGATTCCGAAGAAAATTGACAGAATTTGACTTAATCTGACGATTAAATAAGGTGTTTTGGAACAATCAAAGCGTTTTATTAAAATTAATTTTTTTTGTAAATTTAAAATAATTAAAATTTTGTGCTTGTTCACTTTTATATGACACTTGCAAATCAAAACTTTAGTGTAATTGTTAGAGAAAAAACGAAGAGTGTTTTGGGGACTTGAAAAGAAGCAAAATTTTTATAAATAATACTGTACATTGTTTGTTTGTATATTTTGTATAAATTTTTATACATAGTATTGTCGAAATTTTATTAATACTATTCATCACAATTTTATTATATTAGGCTTTTAAGGAATATTATTATATATTTAATATTTGAATTCCTGAACTAATTGTGTTCAAATTTCTTACTCGACGACTATGGTTGAGGTCCGCTTAGCTTTCCCCTTCCCGTTGCCCCACTCGTCAACTCTGACCGGCTGAGCTGTACACTGTATGAGTTTTTTCCAATTCCTTACCTTAACGGTAAGGCTGCATATAAGAGCTTATTGAGGAAAATTGGTTATTGTTTATAATAGAGATGATAATGTTAGTTCTCTAAAAACATTTGTCAAAACATGTTTTAAAGAGAAACAATGCAAAAAGATGCTCACTCGTGTTCCGCAAATCAAAGCACTCACACCTGCAAACAAAACAACATTGGAGAGCCTAAATCTTATAGTCAAATCGAAGATAACACCAGCTGTAAAGTAAAATTTAATTGTACGAAAGTGATGGTCAAATATTAACGTCTGTTTTTTGTAAAATCATCCAGAGCTACTTTTCGTGTTAAAGAAAATCACAATGGCTAATATGTTAAATATTCGCGCTAATATAGAATATGACAATTCTATAACAAGTAATGAAATTCATGCCCATCAACCGTATGCATCGTCTACATTTAACAACAGTGATGAAATTCGTATAACGATTCAAAATCAAGATTTATATGTTACGCCTAATAAAAGTTGACTGCATATTTTCGGTCGATTGTTGCCAACAATTAGCGACCAACGACCCAACAATTAGCATGAGTTTTCGAACATGGGAGTTATATGAATATCCTATGTTTCAAACAACAGAAAAGCAGATTAGGACTATAAAAACAGCTTCTCAACTAGAAAAACTTCGATTTGTGATGCTAGGTTTTCAGAGAGGTCGGAAAAATAATAGTGCTATGGATATCAGTAAGTTTGACCACTGTCGACTTAGTGATGTTAAGTTGTATTTGAATTCTCAATCGTATCCATATGGCAATTTGAATTTAAATTTAGAGCACAATCAATATGCTTTACTGTATGAAACGTATGCAGAATTTCAAAGCGCTTATTATTCACATGAAAACGAACCGTTGTTAAGCAAATATGATTTTGTTAGCTCTGGGGGTAGTTGCTGCCACCAGGACCTGATCGTATAGGGTCCGTGTGCGGTAACGGCTATTCTAATGATTTCTTTCGATTTGTAATTAAACGCTATCTGCTCTAAGATGTAATTTATTTAACAGTTAATCAACAAAATTCATATAAATATAATTTTGACAAGTAATTGATTAACTAATTGCCCGTATAATTATAATAAAACATTTAAATATAAAAATATTGAACACAATAATAATTAACAAAATCTAATATTTGGTTTGGGATGTAACTAATTGAATAAATTTAACAATAACTTGGGATTGGTATAATAATATCCAATCTCATAAACACTAGGAAATTAACTAGAAATATTATATTTGGAAGGTGAAACTTTGCGAAATCAAAAGGAAAATTCTCAAAAAACTGACTTACCCATCTTTTATACTTGGTTGACTCTCTAATCCCACTCTGGCTCTCTATCTCTCTTGCGGTCTCTTCTGTACTCGACTCTTCCTTCCGGGATGGTACTTGGAATTCAAACTAGACTGGGCTGCTTTCACGGCTTCTGTTTCACTCCCCCTTACTGCTTCTTAGTACCGGTATTTATTCGGTGGCTTATCTTTAGTAATATACGTAATTTTGGCAAATCACACTGTTTGTGACATGATTTCCGCTATCGGTGTTGGCTTCAACGCTCTGGGTGTTTTCCGCGAAATAATTGGCGCAACAAGAGAGCCGCCGAGATTAGGGTCAGAGGTCCACCAATTAAGATGTCTATAATTATTCTAATAACAAAAAATAGTTTAATTAAATAATTAGATGTCGCAATGAATCCGGGTTTTGGGTGGTCTGTGATAACGCGACTTTTGCGTATATACAGGGTGACTTAAGTTTACCTAATATCATCCCTAGGTCTAACAATACTCCCTTCTTTAGGAGAAAGGATTTACCTCCAGGGTAAAACTTTCTTCAATTGACAAACCAAACCAACCCACCTTCCCTACTTACTAACTCATAATACTAAAACTATCCCTGGACTATTTCTAAGCGCACTATCGGTTTTAATTGGCGATTGTTTTTTGGATCCAATAGGTTTTCATAAGAGCGCGTTGCACTACACAAATTATGGCGACAAGAGCCACTAATAGGGCAATCCCTAGGTAAATGTATGGGCTGTAATATCCTATGAGTCGCGGGGTCTCGGGGGTTCTCAGCTGCTTGGCGATCCATTGTAGCCGTCCTATTTCTATGTCGATGCCCGTGAAATTGTTTTTCCTAAGTTGGTCTAGCTCGGTGATTGTCACTGTCTCTCTTGGGTTTTCGAATGCTGCTTCTGGAGTGATTAATCCGGGCACACTGAATTTGTCTTCTGCGGAGTTAACGGCGGTTGTTTCTTCGCTATGTGGTAGGAGGGTATGACCTTCTGTTTTTGCATAACAATTCTTCTGTAATGAAATGAGTCCATGTCCTTCCAGATATATGACGGAAGTTACTTCATGCGACTGGGATTCTGTCCTCTTCTCCAGACAAGTGATGACTAGCTTATATCTTCGGGTTAGAGTATAGGCCCATTGTGTGTCTCCTTCAGTTCTCACAAACCGCGTACGTGGGTGTAGGTCAATTTTCCTCTGGCAGTATTTGTTCCTCATCTCTGGGTTTCGTTTATATAGGGCTATGTTACAGCTGGGCTCCGGGTAATGTTTAACAGAACGAGTCGGCTTGCAGATCTTGGTTCCATCTCCTACGCAGTGCTCCAATTCTCTGTCAAATAGTTCGTAATAGCTACTTCCATCATCGCTCACGGCTAGATAGGGGCTTCCAGGTCGATAATACAGTGCTGCTGCTGACATCTGGTTGTAGATTGGAAAGGGCATGAGGGAATATAGGTCAAAATTCCGCCCAAGATAGGTGATTGGCACTTTGATAAAAAACCTCAGTTTTCTCTTAATAATGGCGACTCGCATTAGGCTGGTAGTGTAGAAGTTGTGGATGTCGATTAGTCGTACTGGATGTAGAAACGCGTAACCTTTAGGAAGTCGATCTTCGACCTCTTTCAGCGTTTCGTAGAGCTTCTTCGGTGGTAATATAGCGTTGCTGAACTTGGCATTCCCAGCTTGATCTAGGGCTAGCATTAATTCATTGACTTCGTATTCAACTGATGAAAGGATGGAGCTGAGTAACCTTAGGTTGGCGTTGATAGTAAAATGGGAGTTGATCACTCTTAACACGTGACTGTGTTCCTGCTGAATCAGTTTCTGAATGTGGATAATTTCACCTCTTAGGTTTCGGGTTGCCTCATGAACTTTCTCGATTTCTCTGGCATTTCCTTTGACTAAATTATACGTCACGTTGAGGAGAGTTGCTTGGGCTTGTGTGACGTGAACTAATTCACGGTGTGTTATTATAATATCTCTGAGTTGATCCTGGACATAACCCAGGTCGTTATTATCCGGGGTTCCAAAAAGGAATTTTAGTGCTGACCCTCCTATGTTCATAAGTCCTCTCTTGAATCGTTCTCCTGCAGGTACAGCTCCGAGGATACCGTCTATGGTTTTTCTGATGTTGCCTACGCGTTTGTTGAGGATTGTCCGTTCTTCTTGAGTAAACTCTAGGTAGTAGCCGTCAATGGTTTGAGCAAGCTGTTGGCTTATATTGGTTAATTGATGCATCTGTTGCTGAACTATGCGTGTCGTTTCCAGGAAGTTGTCGAGGTCGATGTCTACTGCTAAGATCCATCTCTCGTCGGTTAGGGTAACTCTTGCTTGTTTGATAAACAGGACTCCTTGGGAAAGGTCTTGGGAGTAGTTGGCCCAGGCGTAGGTGTATGTCGTGAGGAATATCCATGTCCATTTTAGAGTGGGTAGGTCTGGAATAGATATTTTGGGGTTACTTGTGTTATGGCTTTTTTTTTTTGGACGACGGGAGTTTTGGGAACAGGGAAAAAAAGGGTTTTTTGTACAAGTTCTTCTTAAATCCGTTTGGGTAAAACCCAACTTATAGGGTTCACTGGTCCTTTGCTACGTGTATGATAGGTCGAGGTTATTTTCTTAGTGTTCTCTACTATTAGGATTAGGTTGTATTCTTCTGCCGGGGAATAGCCCGTTATTCCATTTGCTGCTTTTGGTATTGTCAGAATCGGAGGGTTGTACTTGCGATCTCCGTATTGCAGGCGGTAATCTTTGAGCTTCATGATTGCTCGTCCTCCTTCCTTCTGTGGTTCTGACTTCCAATCGTTGGCGCTAGAATATCCGGTTGACGAAGTGCTAGTTTGGGGAAGGGTTATGGTGGGAGGATCAAGTAGGCTCTCCCCATAGATTTGCTGGTAGTTTCTCCAAGTCATTGTTTGCCCTTTATCCTTGTCTACGGGTTCGCTCAGGTCAATGGGATTTTGTTCATAGTCCACAGATTCTCTTGGGTCGTCGTGGTTTTGTTTGTAGTCCTCCCAGGCCATCTTTCTGGTATGCTCCAGTTCTTCGCATTCGCTAGGGTTCATCTCTATAACAACGGCTCTTATTAATACACAACCCTAGGAATAGCGGGATCGGGACTATATGCGCTTGGATAGGACCCAGGGTAATTCTTGACTAGGTCCCTGGCTTCGTGTTCCATAACGGTGGGTACTAGTCTTTGGGTTGGTTGTTGAGGTAGGACCTGGTTGTTGGGTTGGAATGGGTAAAAGCTCCTTAGCAGGTTCGTAATTTTCTTCTTCTTCCGAGTATCTGTTATTTTGTTCGGATTCTACTACTTTAGGTTCCAGGTCTTCTTCTTCCAGGTCAGTTTCGTCATCTTCCGTGCGGCTGTTATTTTGTCCGGATTCTTCCAGGTCTTCTTCGAACAAGTTGTCCTCGAAGTACTCGTCGTGATCCTCGTCATCGTCAGAACTGTGTGTATCTTCTTCTTCTGGACTAGGGGTCGGCCATCCCATGGGGATTTCGTCTTGGATGTTTTCTACTTCGTTCACAGGGGGGGCGGGGGTAGTTTTTTTAGTTGCGGCTGGATTGCCTATGGGTGGATACTTCATCTTTTTTAACAAGTTTCCGTGAACTCTCGAAATTTTGTTTCTTCCAATGGGTGATATTTCATAATTTACCGGGCTGCATTTCTTCATGATGCGGAAGGGTCCTGTCCATCTCATTTCTAATTTCTTTGATTTTCCCATTGTGGCCTTCATATTCTTCATTAGTACGAAGTCTCCGGGATTCAGCTCCTTGGCTTGGGATTTTTTCCCATGTTGTCTCACTTGTTTCTCCGTAGATTCTCTTAGTTGTTCGTGCGTTCGTTGAAATGCTATTTCCAGTCGTTTCATTAGTTCGCTCGGGTAGTGGTCATTGACATCGTATCGGTCTCGGCTGGATTGTAGTGTGTCCTCAAATGGTAATTGCATGTCTCTGCCATGAATGAAGAAGTAAGGGGTTTCTCCTGTAGCTTTATGGACCATGCCTCTATATGCCATGCATACATAAGGTATCCATGTATCCCAATCTCTTTGATTGTCTGCTATGTAGTGGGATAGTATGTCTTTAAAAGTCCGATGCATTCGTTCCACCATGCCGTTGGCGCTAGGATGGTAGGGTGTTGTCTGCAATTTCCTTATACCAAACTTGTTGCACACTTCTTTGACAACTTGGGACACGAAATCCCGACCTTGGTCAGTTAATAGCTGGTCCGGTGATCCATGTCTGCTAATGATTTGTTCTGCAAAAACTCTTGCAATGGTGTCGGCTTTGTGATCCGGAATAGCCACTGCTTCTATCCATTTAGAGAAATAGTCTTGAAATGTTAAGATATATTTATTTCCATTCAATGACGTTGGGAGAGGTCCCACGACGTCCATAGCAACTCTTTGGAATGGTCGGGTCACTTCTTCGAACCGTTGGAGTAGTTCTGGTTTTAAGTTACTTGGCGTTTTTCGTAAATTGCACGATAGACACTGCTCACAGTATGTCTTGATGTCTTTTCGCATATGAGGCCAGTAAAACGATTGCCTAATAAAGGTCAACGTTCTTTCTACTCCGGGGTGTCCAGCCATGGGTGCTTCATGATAGCTGGTAAAAACTTTTCGTTTCATAGCTTCAGGGACTACAATAACATCCTGCCTATTCTTCTCGTCCTTCCTTCTGTAGAGTAATCCATCATGATCCTTGAAATATATATCTTCGTCTATCATCTGACTAAGCGCTTGGTCGTTTTCTTGGGCTCTTTTTATTTGGTGTCTGTCCCAAATAGGTGTGGCGTTTTCTTCTTCGTTGATCATCTGAATGACTTCCACGGGAAATCGGGATAAGGCGTCCGCATTCCCGTTTAATCTACCTGGTCGGTGTATCACCTCTAGGTCATATGGGGCTAGCGTGAGGGCCCAACGTGTAAGTCGACTGTTAGGATCCTTAACATTCAACAGCCATCGTAACGAGTTGTGATCCGTAATAACTGTGAATTTTCTTCCATATAAATAGCATCGGAAATACTTCACACTCCAGATGATGGCTAGACATTCTTGTTCTGTGGTGCAATAATTCCGTTCGGCTTTATTCATCTGTCGGCTTGCGTAGGCGACTGGGTGATCGGCTTGGTCAATTTTTTGGCTTAGGATGGCTCCCAGGGCATGTCCGGAGGCATCCGTTGTTAATAGAAATGGTTTTGTAAAATCCGGGTATTTCAATACAGGATGGGTGCACAAAACATTTTTGAGGATGTTGAGACTGGTTTCTTGTTCCTCTGTCCACACAAATGGAGTATCCTTGCGGGTCAGCATTGTCATCGGTTTTGCCGTGAAGGAGAATTTCGGTATAAACCTTCGGTAAAATCCTACTAGATCTAAGAATGCCTTGATGTCCCTGACGCATTTTGGTCTGGGGTATCCCTGTATCGCGGTTATCTTTTTAGGATCTGGCTTCACTCCCTCCTGGGAAATTATATGTCCTAGGTATTCCGTCTCTCTTTGCATAAACTTACACTTTGCTGGTTTTAGAGAAAGATTGGCTCTTCTAATTCTCTGAAAGACGGCTTCAAGTCTCTTAAAGTGTTCTTCCTCGTTTGAGCTGTAGATGATGATGTCATCTAAGTACGCTAAACATTGGTCGTTGGTCAGTCCTGATAATGCTGCGTACATTAGTCGTTGCCACGTGGATGGGCTATTTACTAATCCGAATGGCATGCGTAGACATTCGTAGTGTCCTTCTGGGGTTGAAAAAGCTGTCTTCTGTATGTCGTCTGGGTGCACTTCTACTTGCCAGTATCCGCTTGCTAAGTCCAAGGTGGTAAAAAGAGTCGCGCTTCCTAAAGTATCTAGGGTCTCTTGAATGTTTGGAAGGGGAAAGTAGTCCCTTTTTGTGATTTTGTTCAACTCCCTGTAGTCGATGCATACTCTTATGCTGCTCTCTCCGTTAATCGATTTCTTTGCCACCATCACTACTGGAGCTGACCATGGGCTTTGCGATGGTCGGATAATTTCTCGCTCCAACATTTTCTCGATCTCATTCCTCAACACTTCCTTCTGTTGGAAGGGCACTCGATACGGTCTTTTGGTAATAGGTGGCACGTCTTCAGTGATAATTTTATGCTGCACCATCGATGTTGTCTGTAGCATCTGGGTGTCTTCATAAAAAATATCTGAATACTGATTTATCAGGCGTCGTAACTTCTTCTTGGTGTCGTCCTCTAAATGGTCTAACTGGATTGCATCCCTCGTTATCTGGTTGTGGAAAATTTCTATTGTTCGTAACATTTCGGTTCCCATTGGTGTTTCTATGGCCTCGGCCAAGTGTCCAAGTATACTTTTGGAAGGTAATTCTAATGGCACTCCTGATACATTTATTAATTTCACAGGTATCTCCCGGTCGCATGTTACAATAGTCCTGGCTACCAATAATCCATGCACGTTCGTCCCCCTTGGTTCCATTATCCCGACTTTGAATTGGCAATGCTTCTGGCGTCCCATAACAATTGCTTCACTCCTGGCTGGAACAATGACTGCGGCTGGTAACCATACTTTGACTTCCTGGTTTTCGTTACTTTCTTCTTTTCTTTCTTCATCACCCCGCTGGGTATCTTCTTTTTCTTCATCGCCCCGCTGGGTATTTTCTTTTTCTTCATCGCCCCGCTGGGTATTTTCTATTTCCGCTCTTGTGGCTTGTTGAGTCAATGTCTTCAGTGAGTCTGATTGCTCTATTGCCTTTTTGAATGACGTCATCTGGATTCTTTTCCCGCTGACAATCATTCTTCCTTCTTCTAGATGCCATTCCAGTTGCGCCATTTTATCTGATAGAAAATCTGCTCCCAAGATCCCATCTTGTTCGAGAGGGAACTCTGCTGGTATTACCATAAACTTATGCTCTATCTTGATTCCTGGGAACTGTAGTTCCTCAACGGTTGTTCCGAGGTGTGGAATTTCCCGTCCTTGTATGTCCAATAGTCTCAAAATTTCTAATTCGTGTGGGGTTGTCGTCGTCACATATTCTTTTAGAATTGATGTTGATGCTCCTGAGTCAATTAGCAGACTGCATCGTTGGTTTCCGATGAATGCTACGACAGTGGTGTTGTGTCGACCATGGTATTCATCTCTGCTAATTGTCCTCCATTTTTCCGCTAGGCCCAATTGTCCGCCGCCGACGGGCCTGGGGAGTTTTTTGAACAATCCCTTGCAATGTGCCCCATCTCTTGGCATTTGAAGCACTTGACCTGTCTTGGTTGGTTGCAATCTCGCGCAAAGTGACCCTCTCCTTTACAGTTGTAACAGGTGAGCCCACCCTCTGGTTGCCATGAAGAGCGAGGTTGCTCTTGTCGGTCCTGCCTTTCGTTTGGTCTTCTCCAGGGTTGCGGTCTAGCTCCCTCATGAACTCTTCTTCTATCTTCTTGCGTCACCATCCTTGTGCGTTCGTGTCGTTGCCAGGTTTGTTGACTGGCTTCCATTTCTTTGGCTACTTGTACGGCGTCTCTAAAATCCTTGGATCCCCGTAATACTACTTTATCACGAAGGTGAGGAAGCATCTCGCTCAGGAATTGTATGTGGATATGCTGGGCCAATGTTTCCCAGATTACTGCGTCCAATTCTTCATGATTGCTGATGGTCGCCGTCTTCCTGCCTGCTCGTTCTATTCTAAAAGCGAAATCTTGTACTGATTCGTTGTTACCTTGTTTTGTGTTCTGGAATTTTTGCATCGCTTGGAACGGCGTCAGCTTTACGCTGAACCTGTTGATTAACTCCTTTCTAACATCCCGCCAGGTCCATGATTGATTGGAGGTACCTACTGCCTCTAGTGCCGCGCCTCTTAATTTGAGACGACAAATTTTCATGCGCATATTGTCGTCCCACCCGTATAATTCACCTGTCATATTTATTATATCCAAAAATTCAGTTACACTACCTCTTCCATTAAAATTATCTAAGCCCTCGATTATTCCGTGGGGGATACGTGGCTGTGGCTCCATCTTCACTGTACCTGAGCCTCCTGCCTCCTTTTCCGACATTTCGTACACCAGCGTATAATATTCCTCGTTAAAAATCAAAAGAGATGCACCGTTCCACACAATTAAGTCGCGAAATTACGTTGTTTTTTTTTTTAAATTATATCCCACCGCTGCCACCAAATGTTAGCTCTGGGGGTAGTTGCTGCCACCAGGACCTGATCGTATAGGGTCCGTGTGCGGTAACGGCTATTCTAATGATTTCTTTCGATTTGTAATTAAACGCTATCTGCTCTAAGATGTAATTTATTTAACAGTTAATCAACAAAATTCATATAAATATAATTTTGACAAGTAATTGATTAACTAATTGCCCGTATAATTATAATAAAACATTTAAATATAAAAATATTGAACACAATAATAATTAACAAAATCTAATATTTGGTTTGGGATGTAACTAATTGAATAAATTTAACAATAACTTGGGATTGGTATAATAATATCCAATCTCATAAACACTAGGAAATTAACTAGAAATATTATATTTGGAAGGTGAAACTTTGCGAAATCAAAAGGAAAATTCTCAAAAAACTGACTTACCCATCTTTTATACTTGGTTGACTCTCTGATCCCACTCTGGCTCTCTATCTCTCTTGCGGTCTCTTCTGTACTCGACTCTTCCTTCCGGGATGGTACTTGGAATTCAAACTAGACTGGGCTGCTTTCACGGCTTCTGTTTCACTCCCCCTTACTGCTTCTTAGTACCGGTATTTATTCGGTGGCTTATCTTTAGTAATATACGTAATTTTGGCAAATCACACTGTTTGTGACATGATTTCCGCTATCGGTGTTGGCTTCAACGCTCTGGGTGTTTTCCGCGAAATAATTGGCGCAACAAGAGAGCCGCCGAGATTAGGGTCAGAGGTCCACCAATTAAGATGTCTATAATTATTCTAATAACAAAAAATAGTTTAATTAAATAATTAGATGTCGCAATGAATCCGGGTTTTGGGTGGTCTGTGATAACGCGACTTTTGCATATATACAGGGTGACTTAAGTTTACCTAATATCATCCCTAGGTCTAACAATTTTATAAATATTGCTCCGTTTATTTTAATAAATTGTTCTCAGCAAAATGAATCACTTAAGTCGGCTCCTGTTGACATTCGTTTAGAATTCGAGTCAAAACATAAGTTTCCGGCAAATACAACAGCCTATTGTTTGATTTTACATGATCGAATCGTTGAGTATAAACCAATTAGCGGTACAGTACAGAAGTTAGTCTAATACCCTCTTTTGAACGATGGAGTTCATTGCAGATTTTCAAGGTTTTATGAAAAAAACAAAATTTATTTTTAAAAGAAGTAGCGTTAGTGCCGATTGATGATCCTAAAAATATAAAAGTATTTGTATTTACTGCTCTAAATGACTGGGGGTCTCTAAATTCTGAAAAGGCGCCAAAGAATTGGATTCTAAACCATCATCACGGTATACATTGGCTAACTGTTGGTATTCCTTACAAAAATTTAAATAGGGTGCTTTATGAAGCGCTGCATGAAGCTACAACAATTTACGGTTGGACAAACAAAAAATTGTGTATTTATTAATGTTAAAAGCTTAGAAGATATGGAGTGTCCAGCATTGCAATTATTACAAAAAGAAAAGATTGAATTTAAAAAATGCTCTTCTGCGCATATATATAAAAATACCAATTACTGCGCATTTAAAAATGTTCAACTTTTACGAAAATGGTTTATTTCAAACAAAAAAACCATAGCAGGTCAGGCCATATTATCGTTTTACCAAAAGAAACAACTCGGATTAATGCCGCTTCGGGAGATTGAGTGTTTGCCAATTGAATTTTTGAATACATTTGCCGCTGATTCTATAGAATGTGTTTGGGAAAAATTGTCAAATAATTTAAAGTTTACCCCCAATATTTATGGTTGTAGACGTTGCTTTCAACATTATAATAGATCCACTCGAGATCAGATTGATGGTCCACCTTTGATGATACGTAATTGTTCTGAATGTGCATTGAAGCAATACGACTGTTATTCTTAAATATTATTAAGAGTGAGAATATTTAGTAAAAATGAGTAAAACTGATTTTAATAGAATTAATTTGGACATTGCGAATAAAGTATGTGTTCGCTTCGCCGAAAATAAGAATAAAATACACCTGATGGTGCAATGGTTGTTTGCTTACCGAGCCGCGCGAAAAGGACCTTGGGAAGAATGTGCAAGAGATGGAGCAAGATTTAAAAATCGAATTATAGATGTTAAGAAAAAAATTAAATCAATATTTAATGCGGATCATCGTCAGAGCATATTTGAGCAAACGCTTTCTCTTAGAAGTAATGAATTAAATGTATTGATTCCCAATAAATCTTAAAAAGTATTGCATTAAATAGAAAGTTAATTTAAATACTATTATGTATTTATATTTTAATTGGGTTTTATAGAATAAAAAAATTGTCAAATATAATTTTATTTTTTAAAATATATTTTTTCTAATACTATTTTAAAATAATAACATTCTTGAACTAATTTTGATTTGAGAATGTACTCATTCTGCAACAAGTGCAAGAATATTCATTCTTATACAAGTGATAGAATGACCGCATGTGGCGCCATCTCATGGAAGTTGACGCAACATTAAGCTTATTGTATTTTGATTAATGAATTATTCATTTAACTTATTAATTGTTGATATTAGTAATATTATAATTCAATCAACTAAATCATTCATATTTAGAACATTCTTTATGACATTTTATAACTGATTTTGTTTATTAATACATATATTATAGCGGCGACATCTGTGAACTAATTGCCAACAGCGACTAATCGTTTGCCTAAAAACGTTAGTTGCCTAAAAACGCCTATTGACGATAGTATTAGAAAAAGTATAGTCTGAAACTCGTTGGAATGAATATTCAGCCCTTGTGAAACCGTCACACTCGCCTTCGGCTCGTGTGACAAATTTCCACTCGGGCTGAACATTCTCATTCCGCCCTCATTGCAGAATATACTATTTGTTATTTTTAAAAAATGTTATATACTAAATATTAATCTATACAAAATAAAAAGTAATTCAAACATGCAATATAAATTATTTATTACCTATTATCACATTTACATTTATTAAATAAATTATTATATTTTATATTTAAATTAAAATTATTATAAAGAATAATGCCCCCAAGGCACTGTGTCATCTATCCCCCACAATAAATTTTTTATCATTTTTTATTTATTTAATTACGGGACTTGCCCAAGAGGATACATGTAAAGTACAAAATAATTTAAATATAAATATAAAATGTAAAAACACAAAGATAAAGATAAAAATACACAATACACAAACAAGACAAAAAACGAGACGAAGCAAAAATGTAAACAACAACAAAAAAGTGTAAAACAGCAAACAAACAAAAACAAACTACAAGCGCTTTTTAAGGCTCAAGAGCGAACAGTTGAATAAATCGATTGACGTCGTGTTAGCATTACGCGAAATACGGTTAATTGCGTGATTAGTGCAAAAATTGGTTTTATAAGACTTTGTGTGAAAAGTGCGACTGTTTCTAAGTGGTCTAGCTGGTACATAAAAGGATACGAGTGCAATAAGGTCAGGACTATCAATAATATTATTAATGATTTTGTACATCAATAAAATATCGCTGTTCATCCGCCTTTCCGCCAAAGTGCGCAAATTTAGTGAGTTCTGTAAAAATATATAATCTTTTTGCTCTTTTGGTATTCCCATTTTAAAAGACACGTAAGTTAAAAATTTCTTTTGAATTCGCTCAATCCTGTCAATATGGCACTTGGAATATGGTGACCAAATATTCGACGCATATTCAAGATGAAATCTCACCAATGAATTAAAAAGTATTTTGAGGCAGCTCAAATCGAAGAAATCTTTAGTGTGTCTTTTAATAAAACCTAAACATTTTAGTGCTTTGCTACATATGCCCTGTATATGAAGATCAAATGACAGATCAGACTCGAATATAACCCCTAGATCGCGGATGCTTGAAACTGTATTTAGAATTAGCCCATTTAGATAAAGGTTGCATTCCAATGGTTTTTTTTTCCTATTAAAACATATGTGAGAACATTTGTTAGTGTTAAGGCTTAGTTTATTCGAGTTGCACCAACAAGAAAAGTTGTCTAAATCCCTCTGAAATTTTAAGATGCAATCGTTGCTCTCGATTGTAGAGAACATCTTTGCATCATCCGCAAACAGTAAGACTTCACAAAATTCAAAGACATCTACAGCATCGTTCATAAATATGTTAAACAATAGTGGTCCCAGGTGTGAACCTTGTGGTACTCCAGAAGTGGCATGCATTTCTGTTGAGTACCCACCATTAACATGAACAATTTGACATCGATTGTATAAATATGAACGAAACCAGGACAGCATAGGGTCAACGATACCAAATTTGCTCAGCTTTAAAAGGAGTACAGAATGATTTAGTTTATCAAACGCTTTTGAAAAGTCGGTGTAGACTGAATTGACTTGTTTTCCCCTGGAAACGGCATTGGCTATGTAAGATTCATAAATGAGCAAATTTGTAACTGTGGAGCGTCCTTTACAGAACCCATGCTGTTCCTTAGCTATACGGTTTTTGAATAATACGGACAACTTTTCTGTTAGCAATGATTCGAGCATTTTAGGTATTGTAGACATAATTGAAATAGGTCTGTAATTGACAATTAAGCTTCTCGTGCCAGATTTGAAAACAGGCGTAACATAGGAAGTTTTCCATACATCCGGAAAACTGCCAGTTGTTAGTGACAAATTGAATAACAACCATAAGGGTCTGGAAAAGGCAAAAGCACAACGATTGAGAACTAAAGGTGGAATATTGTCCGGTCCTTTACCCTTTCTAATGTCTAATTCATTCAGCTTGTGCAAAATTTCCGATATGGTAAACGAAAAACAGCTGACTAAATTAGTAGATTCTGGAATATTAGAGTGTGAGTCTGAATTGTCATCATTAGGTTCATATACAGTGGCAAAATGTTCCTTAAACAGCTCACTAATTGAGTTAGCCGTGCTGGCCGTGGAATTGTTCAAAGTCATAGTAGCCGGAATTTGATTTTCCGATTTGAGGCTGTTAATATAGTGCCAAAACTGCTTAGCATCGTCTTTGATTGAGGTTTCTACCCTTTTAATATGATCCTTGTAACAATACTCGACATGTGATTTACAAGCTGATCTGAGTTTGCTGAACGTTGCATAATCGTTTTCAGAGCCGGATATTTTGTATTGCCTATGCGCTGAACGCTTCAATAAAATTCCTTGTTTCAAATCGATGCTAAACCATTTTGGAAACTTATTTATGTTACGAATGCAAATAGTGGGAATCAATTTAGCAAAAAGATCATATACACACTCATAGAAAACGAACACTGCCTGGTCTGTGTTTAGACCTGAAAACAGACTGTCCCAGTGCACACTCAATAAACAGTCACTTAAAGCTTGAAAATTGCATTTCTTGTAGTCGTAACACGTTACGTCAGTGATAAGAATTGGAACACTTGCACTATTTAAAATACTGATGGCTAGGGGTGGATGATGTAAGTCAATGGGTAAAAGCACGTCGATGGCCGCTGAAGTAGATGACTCGATGCAGTTAGAGAAGACCAGATCTAATTGCACATTGTTTTGGTTGAACACGTTATTATGTTGGTACAAATTATTAAACATAAACATTTCGATTAAGCTCTCAGCAATTGTGGGAACTTTTGCTATTGAAATGCCCATTTCGTCATTAGCCCAGTCGATGGAAGGTAAGTTAAAGTCACCAATAATATAGACAGTCGATTCACTATACTGCGCTAGGATTACCTCAACGGACTTGCTGAAGGAGTCGTATGTTTCACGGGGTGACCCAGGAGGAATGTAGACACTGCACAGGAGCAAGTCGGTGTGCGGAAGCTTAATGAGGACCCATAATTCATCCAGTATTTTGTTGCCGTTTGGAGATGGGATGAAGAGATGTGATAGAGTGTTGTGCAATGCTATCAACACCCCCCCTCCTCTGGATTTTCCGGTGTCTGCTGCACTACGGTCTTTCCTCAAAACAACGTAGTTGTTCAGGCCTAGTTCAGCATGACTAAAATCGGAGTTTAGCCATGTTTCCGTTAATACGATGATGTTGTAGTTACTTAACTTAGTAGAGTGTGATAGCGCCCATAACTTAGTCCTTAGTCCTCGAACGTTTTGGTAGTATAGACTTATATCTATGCCGGAGGATCTGTCATTTCCCCGTCCCGAAAATTTGTGTTAGCTGCACCATCAACAACTTGGGTAGCTGTGGTAGATCCAATTTCCAAGGGTTTAGCAGCCGGGCTCGATTCTTGGAAGTTGGCATACTGGTTACTTGATCGACTAAAATTGAAGCGTCGTACTATGACCCCTTTAGGCCAAAACTCTGCTTCTTTTAGGCGATCGTGAAATTCCTGACGAAATCCAAGTTTGAAGGATTTTGCTGCTCCTTTAACTGGCAGGGCCTGAATGACGTCCACGGCATTAACATTGGCTAGTTTAGATGTGATGTAGTTCTTTATGGTTTCAGTGTTAACCGTGCTAGCAACTTTACCCACATAGAGCCACATTCTTTTAGGGGCACTCTGGAAAGCGTCATCTGGTGCAACCGATGCAGTTCCTTGGGTCGAAGTTGTTTTCTTCTTACGCTTCACAACGGTTTGAAAGCCGTCGGAAACAACATTCGCGAATGATAATGGAGCGCCAGGCAAGACGGTCGAGGCGGCAGCGTGTGGCTGGTTCACTATGCTGGTATGCGAGCGTACCGATCTAGACTTAGTACCCGAGCTGGGTGTTGTGGCGGGAACAGCAGCATCCTTATCACGGATATTCGGAATTCCTAGCAAATTATTGTTATTCTTGTTAGAACAAATACCCTGTTTTACGGTGTTCAACTCATCTCGCAATAAATGCGTTTCACTAGTGAGTGCCTCAATTTTGTTCCCCATAGAAATAAATGTGCTGTGCATAACGTCTTGTTTGCTAATCATCTGTGAGATTAACACAACAAGATCGCCGATTAAATATTCTCCCTCGTCGGGATCTTTCCTCTTCCTATTAGGTAAGTACCTATTGATGACTGATACGACAGGTAAACCCGTCATTGTGTCATCAGAATTAGAATCATTGGATGAAAGTCCAGAACTGGCACTTGATTTAATAGAACCTTTTTGTTGCACACATTCCACTAAACATTCCGCACAACTCCAATTATTAACTTGACCTTTCACTTTCAATGCAGTGAAATCCTCCAAAGTAATATTTACACACTTAATGTGGAAAACTTGAGCACATTTCTTTGTACAGGTAATTGTATCTTCGTATCGCGAAACTGGATTTTCACATGACGAGCATTTGATCGCCATGTTAACAGTTCGAGGAGAAGACGTCGAATGCTTGAACTCAGTGCGATTTTATTTTGCTTAATAGTGTAAACATTATGTTGTTTTAAAATAATCCTATTCTGCATTTTATATATACTTATGTTTTCAAAAAGACAATTTTTGTATTCATCAAAACTTAAGTTTTTTACTACTGATTTACCTACCCCTTTATCCTTATTTACATTGATGTTACTTTGTAATAAATATGAATACATTTTTGCTCGTAAACCAACAAACTCATACATAATTTCAACGTTTAATTCGTCTTTGAATAAACCCAAAACTTTTTTGTTTACTCTGAGAAAATTATAAGGATTATTTTCAGAATAGTCGGACCTCGGACGTATCAAACCATTGCATCTAGTCAGTAGAGATATCATGATTATTTGAAAAATTATTTGATATTACGGAATATATCAATGAATCCGTATCCATGTATAAAAGTTTTAAATTAGCATCTTCATATTTTTTCTTCATGTAATCGTATTGAAATTGATACATCAGACTTTTACTTATATTTAGGATGGCCATTCCTACATATAGAGGTTTATTAAATGTTATTTTTAGGCGATTCAATTCGATGGCGATAAAAATCTCATCAAAAATAACCCTATTTTTAAAATTCGGTTTGCCGATTTGTTTACCAGCACCATAACTACCGCTCCATTTTGTTGCTAATTTTATATCACGCATTTTTCTGACATTCTGCATACTTTTACCGAATACACTGTTATTTTTCAGTTTATAAAAGCTTTTCTGGAATTCATTGGTCGACTCCATTCGAAGTTTGGTATTTTTCATGATGTATGGTTTCATCCAAACCGATTGATCAAATTCCAGTATGCGGTAAATTTTTGTAAGAATCAACCCATGATTAATACATTGCTTCAAATTTCGATAATGAATAATATAGCGATGTTTCGGTTCTAATGTGGATAGCAGTTTTTTATGTTTGCCAGTTGGGGGACTTTTATTTTCAGGGCAAAAAGGGAGATCTCTATGAGAGTCATGTACATTTTCTGGATACGTCGAATCGACCTCGAAAAAATAGCTTTTTTCAAAATCATCCGGTAGCTGCAATAGGGATTTTGTAAACTTGTGGAATTTTTTCTCATCACACCATCTAAAATGGCGGGGCCAGCACGCATTGACACATTGCCCACCCATACAAATTTACTGCATCAAGATAGATAAGATAAGACTCGGATTGAGAAGAATCAAAATTGTCCATATACCGATTATTAGCCGCAGCGTATCGATTGCAGCATAGAGCAATTCCACCTCGAATACCTCTCTCGATAAACAATAGCATGTCGATATCCGTCATCAATTCCAATGTAATTTTTGTGACTTTTAATAAACTATCCCAAGATAGTGCTGGTGCCGTTATATACTTTGCGGGGTCCAAATCATAAGTTTTTTTACATAAGAAACGAAATTTTTCAAACACATCCGCTACTAAAAGAACATCTGTTTTCAAATATAAATCCGCATAGTCTCCTAAATTTTGACAATCAAATTCAGTAAAAACTGTTTGCGCATGAGTATATTCGCTCTCGCTGATGTCACTCTCTGTGTTAAGTTGTTGAAAAAATATTTTCGTTCTGGTAGCGATGTTTCCAAAAAACGCTAAAAACTATTTAAATAGCTATATGGTAAAACGCCTTTTCTGTATAAAAGTTTCAATTTTGACTCGGGCACATTTTTAAAATACTTTTTCGTTATTTGATGTTCTTCTAAATACGATGATAATTTATCCAAAGAGGACGCCATAAAATTAAACGAATCAATAAATTTTAGTTTAATTTTATTTCCAGAAATAAATTTCGTAAACGATTTATATTTTTCCTTATTTATGGCTATCACGGATATTTTCCCGGGATTTTTTAAATAAACTTCTCCATTCTCGTTTATGACTGATTTTTCACGTAATTCACGAATTAAAAAATGAGCATCATAGTCCTGAAGATTGTGAAAAATAACAATAATATCGGAGGGAATTAAATAATTGAGATTGCAATTGACGTGAGCTGCGCCTCTGAACTTCCCAGTTAGGTGACAATGATCTCGAACTTTTGTTAGTAGATCTTCCTCTTCTCCCTCGAGCGCCAAATCTGATGGTGGTGAAAATTCTTTTTCACAAATATGACAAATGTTCGCTTGATCAAACTCTGCCAATTCAGTGGCCGATAAATGTAGCATTTCTTTTTTATTACTGTAAATACTTGCAACTTTTTCCGCTAGTAAAGTTAGTTTATTCACAAACCATTCAATACAATCCTGTCCTCTATACAAATCCATTTCGGAATAGGCGTCATCAAAATTACATTTTAAATAATACGAAATACTGCATGGTGTATGGTTTTGGTAGGCATTCGTAAAACTCTGTGCATTATCAGGTTCACATGTTTGAATGGGTAGAAGCAGACATTCAAGATCGGCATATATATAACGAATGGATGCATTTCTTTACAGTTATAGTTTTGAAATTGAATCCATTTATTCGATTGGTTGGGCAAAACACATTTTACTGCTGCGGAATTTGAGCAATCAATTATATGCTGTGTATACTTTTTCTGAGCGTAAAAATAACATAGGCATCTGTCACATAACCAGCGAGAGCTGCGATGTTTAGCGGTCATTTGATTACTCACTAATCTCGATAAATTTTTAATCCAGCAAAAATGATAGTTAGGTACACATTCTTCTTTTTCTTCTTCTTCTTTATCATCATTTTTTGGAATTTCGGCCATTAATAAATTTATATGAACATCTTTATGATTTTTAGATATGCATACTGGTAATATCTCATATTTAACATTTTCGGACTTTGGGTCTTTTGTTGAATTTGTTTCGGTGCTGCATTTATTCAAAATAAGCCATTCACTCTTTGTTTTTAGTGCATATACATTAATCGATAGATTATTTTGCACTTCAAATTTGGGAATTTTATATAATTCCATAGGAAACGTAACTCCATCTAAATTTAAACTGTCTGTATAGTCAGGATATGATGAAACTCTATTCGCGTTCTTATTGACACGCCGAAGGGCCAAAATTATCGCCCAAGCAAAACAACAATCAGCCGCGCATTGCACATTTATAACCGCCTTTCGAGCTTGAATATACTTGGGTAAAACCAAATATTTTGCGCCTACGGTAAAAGGGACATATTTGTTGATGTTTAAATTTATTTATAGTATTCTGCGTAGAGCCCATCTGCTATCCCGCTCTTGATGTTCCTGTAGTCTTGTTAAAAAAAATTCGCACGCTTCATTATACCACTCGATTATATTTGAAGTTTGGTAAATAATTTTATATGCAGAATTCAGATAAATGCTTTGAACCTCTTCGGTTTTATGGAGAATCATCTCACAAATTAAAGTTAATTGTGATTTAATAAGAGCAATTAATCTCATATTATTAACCTTTGAGCTGATTAAATTTAGTGTTAATTGAAGGAAAAGTTTTGGGTCTAAAATTTTATTAGCATTTATTATTGCGCTTGTTAGAATACGTCTTTTAAACGCTGACTCAACCGCAACTAAAACTAATTCTTGTTCATGCATGTTTACATTATCCAATATTTCTTCTACAATCGGTGTCTCATGAATGTTATTTAGAACATGATTTATATAATCCGCATAATATTTATTACTTGCATTATTTACTTTTTGACGTTTGGGGTGTGGCTCGCTTGCTTCTAATTGCTAGGTATCACTCGTTGGGCTGGGGATGGCTGAAACATTGGATTGACTCCCTAATATAAAACGTTTAGCATTTCGTTTTTCTGATGGTTGATGTGGTGTACCTTGCATCAAACCATGTTTTCTCATCATGGCTTGCATAAATGAGTGATAAAACTTATCCATGCTTCCTAAAATAATAATAACAATTAAAGACGTTAGTATTGGATGGAATATAATACAACAATATAATTTACCTTGTTGATACTTTTTTTTCCTGCTTTGCCCTGCTTTTTTGCTATTGGTTTTAAATAGGTATAAAGTTGAAAATACTCTGTAAAAAACAATATTAATGTGTCCGCTTAAAACGATCGTCAAAATAGATAAATTAAAATATGTACATACCTTGCAATATTTATTTAGATAAGGGCAAAAATAGATTGTCCACAATTGTTCAGTACACAAACAAAATAAAACTTAAACTTGTTTAATTGGTCCATTCTCAAATAGTAGTGTATTTATAGTAAAATAAACATTCAAAGTTCTACTATATTTTTTATTTAGAGCAGACTAGTTTCGACTATTTAAAATTAAATACATAGTCATTATCAATGCCTTGAAACATTAAATACAATAAATCTATATAACAGTAAAGAATTCAATAATATTACATATTACAAATCAATTAATGTCTTACAAATAAAAATAATTATTTTTGACAGAAATGAAACAAAAGAAATTAACTTGATTTAGGGAAATAAATTCAAATCCAAAACTGAGTTAAAAAAATTATAATATTGATTATTTCATTCCTATCACAATACTGTACTTGAAATCACAGCTTTCTATATATTAGTCCGACAACAACCCGTTGCCATTTCTACGGGGCCTATTACAGCGATAACACCTCCCGTTGCTATAGTTACTTTATATAGATGATAATAATTGTAATGTACATATACCTATTTAGATATCCATGAAACAAAATATGTAAACAATATATTAGCTATTGAACAAATCTGTCATCTCAAAAATGTCGAACAGACGATTTGGAGAGATTAAATAACGTTAAATAATAACGTTAAATAGTATAGTCAATATTAATAACGTTAAATAGTATAGTCACGAAATAATCTTTAAAATACAACTCGGGAAAAGATTATTGTTATCGGTAATTTTGCATTTTAATGCACTCAAACTACGTTTCCTAAAGCAATTTTACTTGTCAAATTGGCAGACAAAAAACCTCGCGTACCGCTCGGTTTTTTGATCCTTCAATTTGACTCGTAAAATTGCTAGGCAACGTAGTTTTCGTATAAAATTCAAAATTACCGATAATAATCTTTTCCCTTGTTATATTACATATG
>CAUVYR010000347.1:0-14451 GCA_963556235.1 Cryptophagus acutangulus | reverse complement strand
GTTAGGTTAGGTTAGGTTAGGTTAGGTTAGGTTAGGTTAGGTTAGGTTAGGTTAGGTTAGGTTAGGTTCTAGTGTGGAGTTGTCGGTCTCCCATCTGGCGCGTCCCCCGGTGGCGGATAGGGGAATGCCTCCCAGAGATGGGTGGTAGCGGGGAAATCAAATACCCGTCGCGGACCAAAACCGACAAGGGGTAGGAGGGACTCCGTAGCCTTGGTTGGCAACCCTCCTAGGGGGGGAATAACCCCCAAAATCAAAAGTTCGCTATGCCCAGTGGCGAGGGCATAGAATAGGATAGCCACAGACCAGAATGACTATGCACACGAACAAGGATCAAACGTTTACCACCCAAGGGAGGGATACCCTAGGGTCGGTCGATGTCGGGGTTGCTGGCTCCGCTCGACCGTCATCCAACGACAGCGTGGTGTACATGGTGACTGACCAGGCCATGGCATCTACTATTGCTTCTGGAATAGTGGGAGATACGACGATAACGCCGGTAGGAATACCGACACGTCTGCCTCTGGTAGAAGACCAAGCCAAAGTATCCGTTGTTACTACTGGCAAGGAGGCATTGGAAGAAAGAAATAGGAAAGAGTCGGAGGATCAACTTCTCAAAGATTTTCTGGAGAGGCCCAAAATGGCAAGAAGTCCTGCAAGAGCATCAGGCTCGAAAATCATAGTCATCGACGACGAAAAGGAAGAAGATTCGGAAAAAAACAGTGGCAAGAGAAAGGAAAGAAATTCGGTGTCGCCTAAACGAACAGGGTCTAAAAAACCCAACACTCAAAGAGAGTCAACTCTAGCCAGAAACTGCAGAGCGAAGGAGTGGGGGTCGCTCACAAAAAAGGCTGAGCACCTATCCACATATCTGAAAAGCAAACCCAGGAAAACGGGAGCGAAAGCGACGGACACGGTCTCGTATTTGAGAGGGGCGTTTTCTGATTTTCTGGAAGATTTTGCCAAGCTCCAAACAAGCAGAGAGCAAGAAATAACGAAGGAATTCGAAACCATCGAGAATATTAAGGCGGGACTTAAGGAAGGGCAAACCAAGCTAAATGCTAAAATATTGATCGTCGAAGAAAAAGAAAAGTCTGCAGAGATTGCCCTAAAGATTAGGGACCAAATCGCTAGACAGAGGGAAGAACTTAGCGTAGAGGCCAAGGCCTTGCAGCTAAAGAAGAAGGAGGTGGACGGGCTCAGAGCCGAGCTGAAGGTTCTCAGGGAAGAACAAAACAGGACAACTCTGGAAAACCTTGCAATGAGGGAAAAAATGGAGATGCAATGCAGAGAGGGCAAACAAAACAGCAGCCCAAAGGCAGCAGCAGCTCGCAGCCTAGAAGAGGAAGCGGTCACCTGCATGGAAAAATGGCAGATAATGCTAAACTCCAAAGACTTAGTGATCCGGGAGATGGAGACCACTATCCACAACCAGAAGGTAGCGATAGCAGCGCTAACCCAAAGGTGCGAAGACGTGAGAGCACAACCAGGAAACTACGCCCAGGTAGCACAAGGTAACGCCCATACGGCCGGTACAAAGACATCTTTGGTACCAAATCCAGAACCCGATTTATTCAAGGATGGATGGGAGAGGCTGTGGTCTACCGCAAAAGACATTGGAGAAGAGTGTGCAGAGGGAGCAGTCAGGGAGGTGATTTCTCTAATAGCGTCCCTCCATAAAGAGGGCATGGCAACCGCCATAGATGGGAGGAGGGTCCTAAAGCCAACGGTTACGGAAGAAGAAACCAAAGAAGCAAATACCTTCGACCAGTATACAGTAGTAGCAAGGAAGAACTGGACAGGGGAATCATACGCGGGTACCCAAATCGTGGAACTAAACCCAGTCATGTGCCACGAGGAGGAGGTAGTAGGGCTCATTGTTCCAAAAGGCTGCGAAGAAATGAACCAAGGGATTCTAGCTATCGCGAAGGACAGGTTCCCAGATATCCTAGACCTAGTGGCCGAGGGGGGACTGCTCGAATCTGTGACCAAAGTTGGCAGCAAGAGCAGAACTAGAAAACTGCTCTTGATAAAGAGCGAACCTCTCACGGACGGGCAACAAATTTTTGATGCCCTTAGCAAAATGAGGGATATGGCCATCACAAAAGGAATAGCTAACATTGCTATTCCAGTTAGTGCACCAGCGGCGGACACCTACAGGAGAATGGCGAAGTGCCTGATGGTGTCAAACGGAATAAGGGTGAAAGTGTGCATTCCGCCTGTAAGAAGATCCACGGCCCCAAACCGCCCCCCGACGTTAAGCAGGCAAAACAGCCTAAGACCATCGGCGAAACCGAGAAATGAGGCTGTCCTGATCCGGAACGAAAAGCCGGAGGACTACCCCGCACTTCTGTGTAGTGTCAGAAATGCCATCATTGGGAAGGACTGGGACGGAGCCAAGATAGACGGAATTCGACAGACTAGAGAGGGCCACCTGCTCATAAGTCTAAAGGAAGGGAAAGCGGAAGCCTTGACAAAGCTTATCACAACCAACGGCATCAAGAACAAGACTGAATCCCTGAAAGGCGGAACCAAGCAGGTGACGTTGATGGCTTCAAATATTGAAGCCGCCTTAACCGAGGAGGCAATCAAAGCAGCCATCATCGGGGAGACCAATGCCGTGGCCGAAAGTATAGAGGTCAAAGACTTGAGACCCAGCGGTAGAGGCCAGCAAGCCGCTAGCATTGTGACCACCAAGGAAACAGCAGCCCGGATCTTGGACCACCCGGGTATTACGTTAGGGCTAACGATGGCACGTTTCCGGGAACGCATTCAGATAGACAGATGCCATCGGTGCTGGGAGACGGGCCACTTTGCAGGAAAGTGCAAAGGGGTGGACAGATCCAAATGCTGTCTGCGATGCGGCACAGCTGGTCACAACGCGGAAGCTTGCCAGAGCGAACCCCACTGCCCTCTATGTGACCAACCACATAGGGCCTGGGCTGGCAAGTGCGGCAGAATGGTGAGCGCCCTAAAAGCAGCTAGGAACTTGGCAAATCCTGGCGAAAATGTGATAAATAACGAACTGTGATACTACCTGTGATATTTTATTTTATTTATTAAACTCTTTTAAACATGTTAAATTATATTGTCCAACTAAATGTAAACAGGAGCAAGAAAGCCCACGATTTGCTATTCCAGACGTGTCTCGAAAAAGAAACCTACGCGGCTTTGATTAGCGAGCCGAACAAGGAAATTCTAAGTAGAGGCACAAAATGGATAGCAAACGAGGGAAAATCTGCAGCAATATGGCTTGGAAACGGGAGATGCGACGAAAAAGGAAGCGGGGCAGCTTACGCAAAAGCTCGACTAGGAGATGTAGTGCTGTATTCGGTCTACATCTCCCCCAACATCTCTAGAGAAGAGTTCTCTGTAATGCTGGAGGAACTACGAGACTCTATTTTATCCGATGCAGTAGGTCACACTCTGGTTGTAGGCGGTGACTTTAACTGCAAGAGTCCAGCGTGGGGCTCTGCCAGCGAAGACTGGCGAGGGGAAACCCTAAAGGAGTGGGCAGCAGGACTCGACTTGGCCGTTGCAAACGTAGGGACCGAGGCCACGTTTTGCAAAGGAGTGATGCGAAGCGTGATTGATATCACCTTTGTTAGATCCAACGGCCGAAGTTCCCTCCAAGGATGGGTGGTGTCCACCAACGAAACATTAAGCGACCACAACGCAATCGAGTTCTGGCTTGGCGGGGAGGTGTCGAAATGCGCTAGTGCACCTAGCGGATGGAGGCTCCAATCTGCCAAACAAATTCTAAACTTTAGGGCAAGGCTTGGCGAAGGACTTCTGACAACAATCAACATTACAACAGATTCTTTAACGGCTGTAATGCAGAAGGCATGTGAGGCAGCGGCCCCACGGAAGCATTCAAAGCAGCGCAAGGTTTACTGGTGGAGACAGGAAGTTATGACTGCCATCACCAGTAGAAACAAGTGCCGAAGGATTGCGATGAGAGCCAGTGCCAAGCATAGGCAAGACCCTAGCAACGGAAACTATGCCCGTCACATAATAGCACTGGAAGAACTAAAGGCGGCCAGAAAGGAGGTGAAGAGCCAAATTTACGTCGCAAAAAAAGACGCTTTTCGAAGCCTCATTAACGAGGTAGAGGAAAACGTCTGGGGAACAGCGTACCAGCTGGTGTGTAAAAGAATGGGCAGTGCCGCAGGTATGGTGCTATCAAACGCCCAAAGAGAGGCCATCGCAAAGCAGCTGTTTCCGGCGCACAACCGCACGATCTGGAACAAGCCAGTAGTGGAGGGCGCTGTGAGCCCTGTCACTGCAGCAGAAGTCTGTAATGCTACCAGGCAACTAAAATCCAAAAAAGCTCCGGGCCCGGATGGGATTCCGGTGGAGGCTGTGAAGGCCATGGCAGTGGACTACTCTGAAGACCTGGCTAAGATGTTCGACAACCTACTGAAGAGTGGAGAGTTTCCGAAACGGTGGAAAAGGGCAAAGCTGGTGCTCATCCCAAAGCCAGGGAAGGATCCTGAACAACCTGGAGGTACTCGACCCATCTGTTTACTAGACGTGTTGGGCAAAACATTCGAAAGAATTATTGCCAACCGTCTAGAGCAGGAGATGGAGAGTAAGGGTAGGGATTTACACGACAGCCAATACGGTTTTAGAAAAGGGCGGTCAACGTTGGATGCTACCGAGGAAGTCCTGAGGATAACGAAATCGGCAAATGAGGGTAATTGGCGAAGCAGGGAAGTCTGTATAATTGTGGCCATCGACGTTAAAAACGCATTTAACGAGGTAAGATGGACCGCAATTGTGGACGAGCTGCAGAAGAGAGAAGTCGACAGTTACCTCATTGGAATTGTCATGAGTTACCTGCAGGACAGAACCCTGATCCCAACCGAAGGGAAAATCACTCCGGTCACCGCGGGAGTTCCGCAGGGGTCCGTCCTTGGGCCCCTGCTGTGGAACTTGGCCTACGATGGAGTGCTAGAGGTCTTGCTTCCGGCCGGGTGCAGAACGGTAGCTTTTGCCGATGACATCATTGTCACGTGCATTGCTGACAACTTACAGGCAGTTAAGGAAAAGTGGAACGTGTGCATCACTAAAATCAGTGAATGGATGGACAGCAAAGGGCTCCAAATTGCTCCGGAGAAGACAAAGGCAGCACTGATAACCGGTCGCAAGAAAGTGGTCGGGGAGCGGTCGATTGATGTCTTGGGTAGTACGATCGAGTTGGAGAACCACCTGAAGTACCTTGGCATATGGCTGGACAAAAACGTGTCTTGGGTGAAGCACGTGTCCGAAGCCTGTGCCAAGGCCGAAGGAAAATCCCAAAAACTGCGTCTGCTAATGCCACGTATTGGAGGAGCGGGGGACTGGTCCAGGCGGCTGTTGGCAAGCACCCATGCCTCAGTTGTCCTGTACGGTGCGCCGGTGTGGGCAGAAGCCTTAAAACTAAAAAAGGTGAGGGACTGTCTGGACAAAGCTCAGAGACCGGTACTCATGGGTATCTGTCGAGCTAACCGAACCGTGTCAACAGCTGCTCTACAAGTTCTTGCAGGAGTTCTGCCATTGGACCTCCAGGCTGACCTGAGAAAGACAGGCAGAGGCTCTACAAATGACGAAAGAGTAGAGCAAAGAACTAGAGCAGTTGAATTATGGCAGAGGAGATGGGAAGCGTCGGCAAAAGGAGAGTGGACGAGGACTCTCATTCCAAGGATCCAGCCCTGGGTTAGTCGGCCGCATGGTGAGTTAAGCTATTGCTTAACTCAGTTTTTGAGCGGTCACGGCCATTTTAACCAATATAGGAGGAAGATTGGAAAGACTGAGTCAAGCAGGTGCTATGCTTGCAACACCGTAGACACGGCGGAGCATACCCTGTTTGAATGTGAGGAATGGGATGTAGAAAGAGAGGAAGCCCAAGAAGCAGTTGGGGAAATCCTCTCAGCAGAAAATCTCATCGAGATTATGCTGAGAGGAATTGATGAATGGAAGGCCGTTGAACTGCTATGCACTGGAATCCTTAAGAGAAAGGACCCAGTGGTAGCAGCTAGATATTCGTGATATATTGTCTGTGATATTAGCTAGTAGGTCGTGCTGTCCAGATTTATTTATATATACATCTGTGTTTTATACATTAATTTATTTACATGTTGTGCTGTTTCCAAGCTGTTTGGACCAGAACGTTAGAAGGTTTTGAAGTAGTGATGAAGGATCCCGCCGCAAGGACGAGACGCACGTAGCTACTATCCTGTCAGCCACATTGAAGTTTATGCCTTAGGGCGGTTCCAATGTGGAAGACAGCGGCCTCGACGAAGTGGAGTTTTAGTGGGTAGGACGCCTTGAGAAAGGCGGTGAGCCCCACACAGAAAGTGCGTAAATGCATTTCTCCACTTCTCCAAAAAAAAAAAAAAAAAAAAAAAAAGGTTAGGTTAGGTTAGGTTAGGTTAGGTTAGGTTGAGTTCGGGCCTGGCGCTGGTCGAGAGCGGACGTGTTTTCTGCCGCTCCGCCAAGTTGCACACCATCGGTGCAAAAGCCACCGAATCTCCTCGTTAATGAGGCAAGTGGCTTGCCACACGGTTTTCCATGTGAATGGCACTAATTAATGATTAATTAGTGCCCATTTTTCCGTTTTTCGAGAGCTGCCAGCGCGTATGCTGGCTATTTTTGGTGTTTGTGTCGGTTGTTTGTGTTCGTCAACGCGGCAATTCCGGTCTATCCACGCTTTCCCGGGAAATGGGGCCTCATGTTGGCTTCACTACCGGGAAATGTGTTGGATGGAGCCAGTTTTCGTGCTTTTTTCGTCAGTTTTCGCAGCCCCCAGCGCTTATGCTGGCTTTGTTTGTTGTGTTTATTTTCGGTGTTTGCGTTCGTCTTCGCGGAAACTCTGTTCTGGTTTGCTTTTCCGGGAAATGGTGCCACATGTTGTGCATCACTACCGGAAAATCCACTGGGCAGAGTCGAGCAGGTCGTTCGCGTTTGATTCGGGAGCCCCCAGCGCTTATGTTGGCTGTTTTGTTGTGTTTTTTCGGTGCTCGGGAAAGTGACGCTTTCCCGGGAAACTGCTCTTGTGAGCTACCTGGAGGAATTGTTTGCAAAAGTACTGAGTGAGTATTTTGGGGCATTTGGGGCGCTAATTGTAATTAGGTTTCATCTGCGGGAAGAAGGCGTGACTTGACAGGAATGTCAAGAACGCGGCCAAATTGGTATTTCGATTGTTGATTTTCGTTCGAAAATCAACCCAAGTGGAGGTGACGTGCAGGGATGACGTACCCCACGATTTCGGTCATGATGCCTGATGACGGCATCAATACTTAGAGTTTCGTTCGAGATTTTGTTTGAAATTTTGCTCGAGATTTTCGGTTTTTCGGTTCGATTGCATTTTCCTGTTTAGGATATTTTCCTGTTTAGGAAAACATTAGTTTTCGCTATAGGATGGAGCCCTGGATCCACCGGAGCTGGTATATTTGTTTTATTATGTAGCCCTGTCTGTCCACATCCTATGTCCCCGTCGACTTTCGCGACTTTGTCGAAGTTTTTGTTTCGGGGCGCCTCGACGCCATGTCTGCGCGGGGTGGCGCAAAACTGGCTCTGCGCATGCGCAACTTTTTTTTGATTTTTGATTTTTGATTTTTTTTTTTTTTTTTTTTTTTTTTTTTTTCACCATTAGTAAGCTCACTTAGTCACTTAGTAAAATCAAGTCACTTAGTAAATTCAGTCAAACTTTAACTTCATTTTTTTTTTTTTTTTTTTTTTTTTTTTTTTTTTTTTTTTTTTTTTTTTGCGCATCGTGGAGTTTTTTCTGGGTGGTTTCGTTCTGTCGGGCCTTGTCAAAGGTCACGTCAGAGGAGTGTTTGTCAAGTAGCTGCGATGAACTTAAGAGCAATGCCGGTGGGAGCATAGCTCCTGGCGGGGTCACCCTTGCCGGTAAGGTCGAGAGGGAGCAGTGAACGAAAACAGAAAAATCCACCAAGCGTCTGTCTCGTATCGAGCGGCTTGGTGGCAGCGTCTGACCCCTGTGGGGCGGCTGTCTCACACACCTGGAGGAAGGTATAAAACTCAAACAGAGGGAAACTGTATAAACCAAACATGGACTCCATTAACGAGAAAATGTTTACGGTGCAAGGGAGGGATACCCTAGTACCGGTCGGGATTGGTAGTGAGCGAGCAGGCTCCGCCCGACCGTCATCCAGCAACTGCCCAAATGCAGTGGTGCCAAACCAGGCCGCTGCATTAGATAATGCTACTGGTGCGTTGGAGAGTAGAGGAGCGACTACCCAGGGCTTAACCCCGGAAGAGCGCGAGTTATTGCAAAAACACACGGAGAACAGGAGGATACCGGTAAGGTCACCGGTCAGTAAGATGAACATGTCGATTGACATTTCGTCTAGCTCTTCGCCGGAGCTGCAGGAGGAGCAGCAGGCGAAAAAGCGGAGGGGGAATGGCAAGGGCGGCACGGTCAAAGTCCAGGATCTGCAGATGGCAGTGGACAAGATCGCGTCGCTTAGGGGCGTCGATCTGGAAAAAGTCGACAGAACCAAGAGGCTGTCGACGTCCAAGTCCAACAGGAAACTGCTGGACCCGGAGTACGCGAAGGTCGACCGGATCAAGGAGGGACTGTGCGCGGAGTTAGAGGAGGTCCGGAGGCAGAAGAGCGAGCTTGAAACCGAAAGGAAGAAGCTCAAGGTGGTGGAGGACCTCAAGGCAGCCCTGGCTAAACAACAAGAAGAGCTGAGGAAGGACCAGGGGGCTTACCAGCGGCAAAAGACCGACGACGCCATTGCTGGGAAAACGCTCAAACGTGAGCGCGACCTAGCAAGGGCGGAGTTGCAGGCGCTCAAGGACGAGCGGGAGGACCAGGCCAAGGCCAAGAGTGCGGAAGGTGGCCAAGCCGTAGCTGGGGTCAGCTACGCGCAGACTATTAGCGGCAGCTTGCCCCCACCAACAGCACTCCCGAAGGACGACCCCTTTAAAAGGGAATGGGCCCGTATCCTGGAGAGGGCGAAGGGAGAGGCCTCATTGGCCACCCTGTCCGAACTGGTGGCCATGATAGAGGCAGCTGAACTGCGGGGGATGAGCCTGGCCATCGACGGCGACAAAGTCCCCCGACCGAAAATCACCGCCGTCGAGAAGAAGAACGCGACTTCCTTCGAGTTGTACTCACACGCGGGGCACAGGGACTGGCCCACCGAGGCCTATACGGGGACGGTGGTGGCAGCAATCAACCCGATTGTTGCGCACGAGGAGGAGGTCGTGGGAATAGTTGTCCCCGCGGGCAAGGAGGCGATGGAGGAGGGACTACTCTCCATCGTTAAAAACCGCTTCCCGGACATCATGTGTCTCGGGGCCGAGGGAGGCGTCCTCGAGTCAACAACGAAGGTAGGGGACAGGACGAGGACGAGGAGAATTATGGTGGTACGGTGCGAGCAGCCAGAAGGTAATGAAACCTTATTTCTGGCGCTGCTCAAACTGGCGGAGATGGCCGCGGCAAACGGGGTAGAGAATATCTCTATCCCGGCCGGGGGGCCGACCACCACAACCTACCGCAAGATGGCGGAATGCGTGTTTGTGGCGCAAAGGGGGATCAACGTGAAGATCTGCGTGCCGCCCCGGCAAGAGGCGCAGTCTGGCCGGGCAACCCAGGCCCGCCCTACTTTGGCCCGACAGCCAAGTAGGCGACCCCACCCAAAGAAGGAGACCGAGGCGCTCATTGTCAGAGGGAGCAGCCCCGAAGAGTACCCGTCCCTTCTAGCAAGCGTCAGAAAGGCGCTTAACGGAAGGGACCTCGAAGGGGCAAAAGTTGGGGAGGTGCGGCAAACACGAGATGGGCACCTCCTGATTAGCTTGAGCGAGGGGGAGGCCAAGGGGATGGCTAGGCTCATCGCCGAGAGCGACGTCGGCAGCAAGGTGGAGGTCCTAAAGGGCGACCGAAGATCCACCTTGATGATGTCGAACATCGAGGCCGCCCTTACGGAGGACGAAATCAAGCGGGCAATCAGCGAGCAGGCCAGTGTGAGGGAGGACTCCTTCGAGATCAAGGATCTACGCACTGGCCTTAGGGGGAAACTGGCGGCGAATATTGTGGCTTCAGCCGAAACCGCCGCCAAAATCCTCGAACATGCGGGGATTATTGTGGGGTTGTCCGCGGTCAGCGTGAGGGCTCGGGTGAACGTAGAGAAGTGTCACAGGTGTTGGGAGCCTGGGCACTTTGCCAGTCGATGCAGCGGCACCGATCGTTCGGCAAGCTGCCTGAAGTGTGGCAAGGAGGGGCACAAGGCAGATAAGTGCTCAGAGGAGCCTCACTGCCCCCTCTGCAACCAGCCGCATCGAGCCTGGACGGGCAGATGCGGCCGCATGAAGGCTTTCATGAAAGCGGCGTTGAGCAGGGGTAATGCCGAGGGTGGCAAAATGCCAGTCCCGGTAGAGGCCCAGTGATTTTATAGTCTGTGATATTTTTGATTGTTAGTCCGTGATATTTATTCTCTGTTTTTATCTTTATTGCCTGTTTGTTAGTTTTATATCGTGTTTTATATATATTTATACCTTTTTATACTACCTGTTGTCCGTGTAATTTATTCTATTTACTTATTTTATACTACTTGTTGTCCGTTTAATTTATTATTAATTTATTCTATTTTATATAATGCAAGCCACAAATAACACAGGTCAGCTGGTGGTCCAGCTAAACATGAATAGGTGCAGGAGGGCACACGACCTGTTGTTTGAGAGATGCAGGAGGAAGGGCGTTTGTGCCGCACTCGTCAGCGAGCCAAACAAGGAGATCGTCTCAAAAAGCGCGGGATGGGTGACGAACGAGGCGAGGTCGGCTGCGATCTGGGTGGCGAACGCGCGGTGCGATGACAAGTGCAGCGGGGCTGCATTTGTCAACATTAGGGTGGGGGGTACATCGCTTTACTCGGTGTATCTCTCCCCGAATGACGACAGGGCGAAGTTCGAGAGGGAGCTGGACGAACTGCACGCGCGCATCGCTATGGAGCCACCGGGGACTGTGATCGTAGTTGGGGGTGACTTCAACTCGAAAAGTCACGCGTGGGGGTCGGATGTTGAGGACCGGAGGGGGGACATCCTCAGGGACTGGGCAGATAGCCTAGACCTGGAGGTGGCCAACCTCGGCTCAACACCGACGTTTGAGAGGAGAGGTCAGACGAGTATTGTGGACGTGACCTTCTTTATGCGTGGTGGAAGGGGCGGTGGCGTGGAAAACTGGGAGGTCTCGAGGGAGGAGACTCTCAGCGACCACAATGCCATTGAGTTCCTCATCACTGCTGAAGAGGGAAGCAGGCTGGACGAGCAGCAGCAGAGGGGGTGGCGGATCCAGACGGAGGAGCAGAAAGGGAAGATGCGGGCGGCGCTGGGGGAGCGGTTATTCAGCGTGGGCGACTTCACAGTCGACACGTTGACCCGCGCCCTGCAAGAGTCGTGCGAGGTGGCAGCTCCTTCGCATCGTGGGCGAAGGCGCAAGCCCGTATACTGGTGGTGCGACAGTGTCGGGGAGGCTCTGTCCATCAGGAACCGATGCCGAAGGATGGAGCAGCGAGCAAGAGGCAGGGCCAGACGACTAGGCAGTGAGCAGAATCTGGCAGCTCACCTTGTGACCTTGGACCATCTCAGGGAAGCAAGAGGGGCTGTCAGATCTGCGATTACGCGGGCCAAGAAAGCATCGTACCGAAGGCTGATCGATAGTGTTGAGGATGACGTGTGGGGATCGGCATATCAGCTGGTTTGCAAGAGGATGGGAAAGCTTTCCGCCCCCATCCTCTCCAGAATGCAGAAGATTGCGATAGCAGACCAGTTGTTCCCGACCCACCCCGCCGCATTGTGGGACAAACCGACAGCTGACTGGGGAGTCGAGGAGAGGGTCACTACTGAGGAGGTCGAGAGGGCGGTTGGCAGGCTGGGCAACAAGAAGGCCCCCGGCCCTGATGGTATCCCCGCCGAAGCGATCAAGCTACTCGTGATGGACTACGCCGAGGACCTGGCTGGACTGTATAGCAGACTCATCCAGTCAGGCACGTTCCCGAATCGGTGGAAGAAGGCGCGAGTAGTTTTGATCCCCAAGGCCGGGAAGAACCCGGAGGAAGAGGGAGGGGCAAGGCCGATTTGTCTACTCGACACACTTGGGAAAGCCTATGAGAGGATCATACATGGGAGGATCGTGGATGCCCTGGAACGAACCGGAAATGACTTGGACGAGCACCAGTATGGGTTTAGAGCCGAACGCTCTACGCTGGATGCCGTCCAAGAAGTCGTGAGGAATGTCCAGTCGGCGAAGGAGGGATCGTGGAGGAGAAGGGAGCTCTGCATCGTTGTCGCCATAGATGTCCGCAATGCCTTTAACACGGCAAAGTGGACAGAAGTGGTGGCAGAGCTGCAGAGGAGGGAGGTGGACCAGTACCTCATCAGACTCATGATGAGTTACCTGGAGGACCGGGAGCTGGTCGTCGAAGGGACGAGCAGGATGATGTCGGCGGGAGTACCGCAAGGATCAGTGTTGGGACCCCTGCTGTGGAATGTGGCGTATGACGGTGTGCTAAGGCTGCAGCTCCCTCGGGGCTGCAGTTCTATAGCATACGCAGACGATCTTGTCATCGCCGCAATAGGCAGGGACCTCCCAGAGACGAAGGCCAAGGCGGAGAATTCGATTAGGCTAGTCAACCGGTGGATGAGTGGGAAGGGGCTGGAGATCGCAGCCGAGAAGACGAAGGCGGCGCTTCTCATTGGGAGGCGTAAGGCGATCGGCGCTAGAGAGATAGATTCTTTGGGTGAGACGGTGCAGCTAGAGCCGCACCTGAAACACCTGGGAATCTGGATCGACAGCGCGGGGAGCTGGGTGAAGCACGTGCAGGAGGCGTGCCGCAAGGCTGAGGCGACAGTCCGGGGACTTCGCTGTCTCATGCCCAGGATTGGTGGGGCCGGCGACGCGGCGAGGAGGCTACTGGCATCTGTGCACCAGTCGGTGCTGTTATATGGGGCCCCCGTATGGGCAGATGCGGTCAGGCTCCAAAAGGTCCGGAACATGCTCAACAGATCGCAGAGAGGCACTCTTATTGGTATCTCTCGTGCCAATAGGACTGTCTCTACCGAGGCGATGCAGGTGGTGGCAGGAGTCCTTCCTATGGACCTGCTAGCCAGCCTGCGAAAACTGGATTGGAGGGCCACAACAGCTGAGCGCGTGGAGAATCGGGAGAGGACGATGGATGTCTGGCAGCGGCGATGGAACGATACTCCGAACGGCGCATGGACCAGGCAGTTGATACCGGAGATCAGGTTATGGAGGGATAGGTTGCACGGCGAGTTGTCGTACTGCGCCACCCAGTTCCTTACTGGACACGGCCAGTTCGGCAGCTACCTGCAACGGATTGGTAAGACTGCGTCCGATCGCTGCTACTCATGCAACGTCCCGGACACCGCCGAGCACACCCTCTTCTATTGCGAGGAGTGGGTGGATGAAAGGGATCGAGCTACGAGAGCAGTGGGCGTAGAGCTCCATCCGGGGAACCTGATTGAGGTGATGCTGCGCGGGCCCGAGGAGTGGAAGGCTGTCGATTCGTTGTTTTTGGGCATTCTTCGCCGGAAGGATCCGGTCGTGGAGGCGCGTTTTTCGGTTTAGAAGGAAGGAGGGAAGGAAGGGTTCCGTGATACGAGTGGCTTAGCCGTGAGGTCAGCCACTTTCGTATGATTCCGATAGCCATTTACTACGATGTAATGCCGAAAGGCGGTCCCGTAGTAAATGGTCTATAGCTTCGCAGTGATGGAGGTTTAGTGGGTATACTTCTTGTTCGAGCAAGAAGGAGTCCCACACTCCCCCGCGGAAATGCGGGGGGCCGGTGCTTAACGCATTCCTCCATCAAAAAAAAAAAAAAAAAAAAAAAAAAAGGTTAGGTTAGGTTAGGTAAGGCTAGGTTAGGTTAGGTTCTAGTGTGGAGTTGTCGGTCTCCCATCTGGCGCGTCCCCCGGTGGCGGATAGGGGAATGCCTCCCAGATATGGGTGGTAGCGGGGAAATCAAATACCCGTCGCGGACCAAAACCGACAAAGGGGCAGGAGGGGCTCCGTAGCCTTGGTTGGCAACCCTCCTAGGGGGGAAATAACCCCCGAGTAAAAAAGTTCACTATGCCCAGTGGCGAGGGCATAGAGTCGGATAGCTGAACAAAAATGAAACATGCAAACAACAACGGAAAAAGAGATTACAGTACAGGGGGGGGATACCCCAGTACTAGTTGGCGGGAGTGGTAAAGCAGGCTCCCAACGGCGAATGAGCGACTGCGGAACGAGCTCGGTAGGCGACCAGGCCGAGCAACCGGCTACGAATACTGGAACCAAACCGAAGGAAGGAGTGAGAAAGGCCGACACAAGCCTATTCTTTGCCAAAAGCAATAAAATTACGCGCAGCCCGGTGCACC
Source organism: Cryptophagus acutangulus (assembly GCA_963556235.1). NCBI lineage: Eukaryota > Metazoa > Arthropoda > Insecta > Coleoptera > Cryptophagidae > Cryptophagus > Cryptophagus acutangulus. The sequence continues at coordinate 66 of CAUVYR010000347.1, read as the reverse complement.
AGAGAGCAGCAGATGAGGTGATAGTGGTAGACGGTTCACCCGAGGAACCGGCAGCAACGGAAAGTA
>CAUVYR010000346.1:0-64894 GCA_963556235.1 Cryptophagus acutangulus | reverse complement strand
ATTAATTTTTTTTTATTTATTTATCTTAACAAATGTTTTTTTTAGAATATAAAACTTTGATATTTTGGTTGTGAAATTGGGGGGAGGCTTTCATGTATATACTGAACTCTTTAGAAATCACATCCAACGAAAATAAGGTATTTTGTGTTATAATAACCCTTATTAAATTAGTTTTAGCTTATCGCTATCTTATATCACTAAATTATTATTTCAGAAATTATGGAAAACCGATATCATGCATATATACAATCTGTAATTGAAAGAAATCGAAGTACAGAACAAAGATCTGAAACATCTAACCAAAACACAAATCAAAATTTGTACAAGGAATATGTAAATTCGGTTTTAAGAAAAAAAGATGATTGTGACCCTTCACATCAAATAGGTGAGCCACAACCCAAATACATCAAACCATCAGGCATTGAAAATAAATACATAGGGTATATTAACCAAGTATTATTAAAAGAGTTAGTTTTAATTGAAATAGAGACAGCGTTTAGAAATAGAATGTCAACGTGGGGGGTAGTAAACGTAAATAAAATATTAGACCCCCGGCTTTTCTTAAATATGACGCAAAATTTAATAGAAACAAAAGTAAACGAGATTCGATTAATCGTACCGGTTAAATCACAAATTTCTTTGGTTTGTGAAATGATTCTACCCAAAACTGAAGAGATAAAAACTATTTATCTTAACTCAAAATATAACATTATTTATCAAACATCAGATATATCGGAATGGTATAATTCATCAACCGAAAAGATTTTGTCACGATTGGATGAATATCAAGAACGAGATAGTGGGTGGGCTCTACATAAAATACTACAAGTAAATTTAAATATTAACAAATATTCGCCTTTTACCGTTGGTAGTAAATTTTTTGTTTTACCTAAATTCATTCAAACCCGAAAAGCGGTAATCAATGTGCAATGCAGTGATGAATGTTGTTTTGCTTGGGCTATAATTTCAGCACTTCGGCCAGCTAAAAATAACCCGCATAGAACATCTTCTTACCCCGATTTTAACGAAATTCTTAATTTAAATAATATTAGGTTTCCCATGGAATTAAATCAAATCAATAAATTTGAAGAACAGAATAATATGTCAATTAATGTATATGCTGTGAAAAATAAAAGTGATTGGCTCATATTAAATGAAACTGATGAAAAAGAAACAAAGTCTTCAAAAAATATTGATCACGAAATATTACCAGTGTATATATCAAAAGATTATAAAATTATTCACATCAATTTGTTAATGGTTGAAATACCATCAACTGATGCAAGACCCGAAATTAGTCCAAAATATCACTGTTGTTGGATAAAAAATTTAAATAGATTGGTTAGTAGACAAATGAATAACCATAAAACCTCTCGTTGGTTGTGTGATAAATGTTTATGTTATTTTTATCAAGAAAATAAACTCATTCAACATAAAATTGATTGTTCAAATACACCAACAGCAAAATGTGTCATGCCAAACGAAAAAACTAAATGGCTTTACTTTAAAAATTATAAAAATAAAGAGATGCACCCATTTGTAATTTATGCAGATTTAGAATGTCTTATTTTACCCATTGACACATGCGAACCAATCAATTCAAAAAGTTATATGAACGCATATCAAAAGCATATACCATGCAGCATTTCATACTACTTAAAAATGTAGTTTTGATAATAGTTATTCCGAGTTGGATTTGTATAGAGGTGAAAACTGTATTGAATGGTTTGTAGATAAATTAATTGCAATTACCGATAAGGTAGCAGAAATATGTGCAGAAAAAAAAGAAATGCTGGCTCTAACTCAAGTTGAATTAGATGATTTTGAAAATTCAACAGTTTGTCATATTTGTGAGCGAGAATTTCTACCACCTTCAGAGTATGCATTAGAAGGTGAAGAGGAAGATTGGCTTACAAAAGTTAGAGATCATTGTCACTTGACTGGAAAATTCAGGGGTGCTGCACATATTAGCTGTAATTTAAATTATGAAGTGCCTTCAGATATTATTGTAGTTTTTCATAATCTTCAGGGATATGATGCACATTTTATTATTCGAGAATTATATGAAAAGAAAATGATAAATATGGATGGGGAGGTTTATTTAAGAAACCCTGGAAAAATAACAACAATTCCTATAAATAAAGAAAAATACAAGTCTTTTACAAAATACAATTTTCAAAATAAAATGAAACTGAAATTTATAGATTCTTATAATTTTATGAGCACATCTCTAGATAAATTGTCATCATATTTGAAAGAATATGACAACACAAAAAAATATTTTGAAAATGTATCTGAAGCAAAATTAAAACTTTTACTTAGAAAAGGTGTATTACCCTATAGTTATTTGAATAGTTTTGAACGTTTTTCGGAAACATCGCTGCCAGCAAAAAAATGTTTTTTTAATAACCTAACTCAAACTAATATTAGTGATAATGATTATAATCATGCTCAAAAAGTATTCGTGGAATTTGATTGTGCAAATTTGGGTGAGTACACAGATTTGTATTTGAAAACAGATGTACTTTTATTAGCGGATGTGTTTGAACAATTTCGCTCATTATGCAAAAAAACCTATGATTTAGACCCTGCATACTACATTACTGCACCTGGGCTGGCGTGGGATAGTTTATTAAAACTAACAAAAATTAAATTAGAATTGATGACGGACATTGATATGTTATTGTTTGTTGAGAGAGGCATTCGAGGGGGGATTAGCCAGTGTTGCAGTCGATATGCTACCGGCAATAATCGATATATGGAAAATTTTGATTATTCTAAACCTGAATCATATCTCGTTTATTTAGATGCTGTAAATTTGTATGGATGGGCTATGTGTCAATGTCTCCCCACAGGTAATTTTAAATGGTTAAACCAACAAAACATATCATGTTTCAACGTATTAAATATTCACGATGATGATAGAAAAGGATATATTTTAGAGGTTGATTTAACATATCCGGAAAGTTTGCATGAGTCTCACAAAGATTTTCCATTCTGCCCCGAAAATAAAATTCCGGTGAACGGAAAACATAAAAAATTATTAACAACTTTAGAACCGAAAAATCGATATGTAATTCACTATAGAAATTTAAAGCAGTGTTTAGCAAACGGTTTAATTCTTGAAAAAATACATCGCATATTAGAATTTGATCAATCTGCTTGGATGCGTCCTTACATACTCAAAAATACTAAATTGAGAATGGAAGCCACAAATGAATTTGAAAAAAGTTATTTTAAATTAAAAAATAATAGCGTATTTGGCAAAAGCATGCAAAATGTTAGGAAAATGCGTGATATAAAATTAGTTTCAAAATGGGAGGGTTGTTATGGAGCAGGCAAATTGATTGGTAAACCAAATTTTAAAGATAGAGTAATTTTTGAAAATGATTTTGCAGCAATTGAATTGAACCGTTTAAAAATTAATTTTGATAAGCCTTTGTATGTAGGTATGTCGATTTTAGATATAAGCAAATGTTTAATGTATCAATTCCATTATGAATATATGAAGCAGAAATATGAATCTGTAAATTTGAAACTTTTATATATGGATACAGATTCTCTAATATATTCCATAATAACAAAAAATTTTTATGAAGATATTTATCCTGATTTAAAGCGATGGTTTGACACATCTGAATATGACGAAAACAATCCATACAAAATCCCCAGAATTAATAAAAAAGTATTAGGATTATTTAAGGATGAATTGAATGGTAAAATTATAGATAGGTTTGTAGGATTACGCTCAAAAATGTATTCTTATTCAACAAATAATAAAAATGTTAATCGAGCCAAGGGGGTAGGAAAATCAGTTGTCCAAAAGTTGACCTTTGAAAATTATACAAATTGTTTGTTTGAAAAAGAAAGTTTATAGTCTATCCAAAGATAGAAGATCGTTACGTCATGAATGTGAAATAATGACGTACTTAATACCAACCTAAGATTTTAAAAAAAAACTAACATAATCAAAATGAATTTAAGCATAAATTCTTCATTTAGTACTAATATTAACATTGCTATAAGAATAAAGTCATTATATGAGGTATTAAGCGAGAAAATGCGTTAGAAAGTTTTTTTTTTAGGGATTATAGTGGCTTAGGTTGCACCTGGCTAATGAAGGGTTTACCCCCAAAAATTTCACAATTTCACAAATAATCGATTGTGTATTGCTGGCAATCTAGATCGATTGTCAGTTACACTGCTTAAATCATAGCATAAAGTCAGGTTAAGTTTTGTGACTATTGCTATTCTTGTGCTAAGTTTTATGAGTATTAAGTGACTGTTTTGTCGATAATCGATTCATAGTCATATCGCTTTGTAATAAAAGTAAGTAATAATTTTGGCAACATTCAATACAAATTGCACATTGAAAAATATTGATGTAAATAGACCTTAAGCCTACGTCATATAGCATTAATGACGTAACGATCTTCTAACTTTGGATAGACTATATATAAAACCCAAGATCGAATCGTATCAAAACTGCATGAAGTATATACAGTTAAACAAAACAAAATTGCTTTGAATTCTTTTGATGATAAGAGATATGTTACGGAAAATAATATTGATACTCTACCTTGGGGTCATTATTTACTAACAAATGTTAAATCAGATGATAATAAAAATACAATATTGTAAATTATTTAGTTTATTATTAATTTAAATTATATAATTGAATATGTTAAAACTGTTAAAAAAAAAATAATATTTTGTAATAATTTATAATATAATTTCTCTAAATATGTATATAAATATATCAAATTAAACAAAACGTTGTTCAAATATTCTTTGCCTGTGACCCACAATAAAAATTGATTTTATTTCCTTCTCAACATTTTCAATTCGTTTTCTAAATCTTGCTCGATCTCGCACACACTCTTCCCATGGTCCTTTTCGTGCGGCCTGATAGGCATATAACCAATGAATCATTGGGTATATTCTATTCTGGTTTGTGGCAAATTTAACATGGTTTTTATTCATGTTGTGGTCTGAATCAACTTTCTTAAAATTAACCAACATTTTTTTACTAGACTTTTATAATATTGTTTAATCACATCAGCTTTATTGTTTTAATGCACATTCAGAACAGTTACGTATCATCGGCGGAGGACCATCAATTTGATCTCGATTGTTTGTGTTATAATGTTCAAAACATCGTCTACAACCATAAATATTTGGATTAAGCTTCAAATTGCTTGATAATTTTTCCCAAACACATTCTATACAATCAGCAGCAAAAGTGGTCAAAAATTCTATTGGTAAACATTCAATTTCTTGAAGTGACATCAACGCAAGTTGTTTCTTTTGGTAAAAAGACAATATTGCTTGACCAATTGTGGGTTTTCGATTTGATATAAACCATTTTTGTAAAAGTTGGGTGTTTTTAAAAGCACAATGATTAGTATTTGAATTCACATGTGCAGAAGAGCATTTTTGGAGTTCTATTTTTTCTTTTTGTAGCAACTTTAAAGCTGGACACCCCATATTTTCTAAGTTCTCAACATTATTAAAACCGCACTTTTCTAACCATTGTTGTTTATCTAACCCTTTTACATAAATTGTCATAGCCCCATTCAATGCATCATGAAGCACATTGTTTAAATTTTTGTATGGAATTCCAACAGTTTGCCAATGTATACCATGATGATGATTCAGAAGCCAATTCTTTGATGGTTTTTCAGAACATAAATATTCCCAATCATTTGGAGCACTAAATACAAATACTTTTGTATTTTTAGGATCATCAATTGATATTAATGCTACTTCTTTAAAAATAAATTCGGTTTTTTTCAAAAAACCTTGAAAATCTGCAATGAACTCCATCATTTGAAAGAAAATGTTACACTAACTTCTGTACTCTACCGCTAATTGGTTTATACTCAACGATTCGATCATGCAAAATTAAACAGTAGGCCGTTGTATTTCGAGGAAACCTTTCCTTTGATTCAAATTCTAAACGAATATCAACAGGGGCAGATTTAAGAGATTCGTTTTGTTGAGAACAATCTATTAGAATAAGCGGAGCAATATTTATAAAATCAGATTTGCTTAACAACGGTTCGCTTTCATGTAAATAATAAGCACTTTGAAATCCTACATACATCTCATACAGTAAAGCATATTGGTTGTGCTCTAAGTCTAAATTCAAATTTCCATATGGATATGATTGGGAATTTAAATACAACTTAACATTATTAAGCCGACAATGATCGAACTTACTGATATCCATTGCAGCATTATTTTTACGACCAGTTTGAAAACCTAGAATTACAAACCGAGGTTTTTCTAATTGAGTAGTAGTTTTTATTGTCCAAATTTGTTTTTCTGTTGTTTGAAGCATAGGATATTCATATAACTCCCATGTTCGAAAACTCATGGAAATTGTTGGATCTTTTTCAATAAAATGTAACATTTCAACCTTATGTTTGTCGGCAAGTGTAATATATGGAACTCTCCACTCAATTCTATTTAAAATAAACTTAAATGGTTCAGCTTCTGTTTGGATAATAGCATTTAAATCAGTTCTTGACCTAACAAGGATAAGTTCATGCTTAACATTAACAATAACTTTTAGATAATCTTCAGCAAAACCCAACAGCATATTAAGCGGTATAACTACATCAAAGTATCCTTCAGCATCGGTAATGTTAGTATCAGGCTTAGGTTTCCATCCAGCATTTTCTAACATTTGACTTTTGTTTACATTAACAGAAAAATATCCTTTTATCGTTGATGTAATTCCAACATTTTTACATCTATCTATTTCTACACCGTTTAATTCGTAACGAATTTCATCAAATAAATGGCATAATCCATTGTTGATAATTTTTGTGTGTGCTACAGCAGTACCATCTTCTTTTAACAATCGACCGAAAATATGCAAACAGCTTTTGTTGGGTCTGACATATAAATCTTGATTTTGAATTGTTATACGAATTTCATCATTGTTGTTAAATGTAGACGATGCATATGGTTGATGTGCATGAATTTCATTATTAGATATCGAATCATCGAACTCTACATTTGCACGAATATTTAGCATATTAGCCATCATTGAATCTTTTTTTTAATACGTATTGATAGCGCTAATGTAACTCGAAAGGACTTTACAAAAAACAAGCGTAAATGTTTGGAAATCACTTTAGTACAATTAAATTTTATTTTACAGCTGGTGGTATCTTCGATTTGATGGGGGCAACTATAAGATTTAGACTCTCCAATGTTGCTCTGCTTGCAGATGTGAGTGCTTTGATTTGTGGTGCACGAGTGACCATCTTCTTGCATTGTTCTTCTTTAAAATATGTTTTGACAATTCTTTTTAGAGAACTAACATCATTATTTCCGTTGTAAACAATTCCCATTTTCAATATTTTCTTACGTGCAACCTTATCGTAATCACTTCACCTCTAAAATTGACCAAATTATTATCTTGATCGAGTATTTGAAGAGTTATATTATCTATTGAACGTGTGTTTATTGGTAAATAGATAACGTTTACAGGTTCTTGAACTATTTTATAACCAGGTGGAACAATTGGGAAAAACTCATATAACGTATGTGCTTGATGGTCATTTAAATATGCACCGCTAATAATATTGCATTCGATTCGTATTGAATTAATTTTAAGAATATCAACCGGCAGATCAGATTCATGTTGAATATTTGGCTGCAAAACATCGTTTTTAAACCCCAATAATTTATAGATTGAATCTTTAGGAGTAAAGTTTATGGTTCGATTGCATTTTAACAAACACTTTAAAGTATTATTATTAGCCTTCATTTCAAAAACGATTCCTTTGCTCTCTACTTCACTCTTTATATATTCAGCAATATCTGTTAACTCATACGAACCCACAGGCAAAGTATCAATAAAATCATCTATGTACATTTTGTTATGATCCACATCTATATTCGGAATGGAATTAAAAGTTTGAAAATTAACCAAACCTAATTCATAATTTTCACTTTCGGATAGCTGTATTGGAGGAAAATAATTTGTAGATAACACTGATCCGTTACCAGACAGTGAAAGGGTAAACGACATCGTTGTATGGTTGGATATCAAATGAACAATTTTCAAACAACTGATATTTATTTATCATTGATATAATTGATTACAGAGAAATTTTAAACATAAGTGACCACACACAAATGTGTTATAGTTTTGAAAAGTTTCATAGTTATAATTAACGCTATCTCCTAGATATTTAACAACTTCCGCTGGTGGTCGAAGATTTCCAAAGCTATCAAAATACATAACATTACTTCCTAGCTTTCTGTAGCATACCCAATGGGTACCAGGACCGTTCTTATCATCTAAATTTACAATCCCACACTCGTTCTTATTAACTTTCTTTGGCAGATCGTTTCTCATAAACACTCCACGAAAATGTTTTATTTTAAGCTGTTTTGCATAGCAGTAAAGCTCACTATCGGTTAACGCTCTATCGGGTAGCTTATTAATTAGTTTTTTGAATTTTTAAAGATGTTTTTAGGAGGTGATGTATATAATCCATAGCCTTTCTTATAAGGCTGCATATATAAACCCTGACCACCAACTTTTACTGCTTCCATAGCTTTATTATGGCGTTGGTTTTCTTCGAGTAACTTTTTTGCTGCGCTAGCATCGTTAACAGCTTTAGCAATACCAGCAGCCCCCCCAGCTAGTGCTCCAATCGCGCTTAACCCCGCAAAAATAGGAACAAGCATTGGTAAAAATCCTCCAGTTTTAGGAATAGATATAATTCTTGACTTTTTTATATTGTGCTTACCACCAGCTCTATTTACTAAAGCATTAACAGTATTCAACGCACATTTAATTGCAGTTTTTGAATCGGTTGGTTTTGCATCTTTAACCGCTTTTTTCGACATGCTTATAAGTTTCTTTAAAGACAAAAGTTTCTGTTTCTTTTTGAAGGTTGTATTTAATTTTTTATTTGTATTTTCAGAAAAACTCTGCCCCATACCAAGTTTAGATTTTGCTTTCATTGCATTTGCCACAGACCATGCAATTACTTTCTCACCCATATTAGCGTCTTTTGCAAAAACTCGCTTCCAAGCTTTTTCGGCTAATATTTTATCAGCTTTATGTCGATTAGCAAGGTTATCTTTATTTTGTGAATATGCAATATCATGCTCCTTACACGAAGCATCAAGAGGATTTATACCAGGATCCCCATTTTGTAAACGCTTTGTCAATTTGGTGCCGGGGCCACAGTACTGATATCCTGGTACATGCATCTCAAAAGGAAGATTATTAATTGCCCAATTAAGTATTCCTCTTCCTTTGACTGTCTTTCGTTTAGTAGTTTTTTTCTTATTCTTACGATCCATCTTTACCCATTAACATTCACTAATCAATTGATTATATTTGTATTGCGTAATGATGTATATAACCAGTTACAATCAAGATGCGATTCAATAAACAACAAGATACGCTAAAAATTACAAATTACGATTTGTTAGCAGACAATAAAATGTCTATACAAAAAAGACATGGGGAATTATTACCAAATACCATAAGATGTATTATTTGCGGGCCTTCAAATTGTGAAAAAACGAATGTTTTATTATCCCTGCTTATGCATATAAACGGTCTTCGTTTTGAAAATGTTTATATTTATTCAAAATCTTTATATCAACCTAAGTATGAATTGCTGCGAAAAATATTAGAACCGATTGAAAATATTGGATATTTTACATTTTCGGAAAATGAATGTATTATGCCCCCAAACGAAGCTAAAAGAAATTCTATATTCATATTTGATGATGTTGCTTGTGAAAAACAAAACCATATAAGAGAGTATTTTAGTATGGGGCGTCACAAAGATGTTGATAGTTTTTATTTATGTCAAACATATAGTCGTATCCCTAAACATCTCATCAGAGATAACACAAATTTAATAATTATTTTTAAACAAGATGATTTAAATCTACGACATGTATATGACGATCATGTTAATACCGACATGAAATATGATGAATTTCAGAACTTGTGTAGGTTCTGTTGGAAAGACAAATTTGGTTTCTTAGTTATAGACAAAGATGCAGATGTTAATATGGGGCGCTATCGTCAGGGATTTGATTGTTTTGTGGATATAAGTAAATAACAACCATATTTAAAAAAGTTCTTTAAATATGTGAATATAAAGATATATAAATCATTACAGCTTTGACACTTAAACAGTTTAATTGTCTAACATCTTAATTTTCTACAAAACTTGACTTCAATGATTGAGCTTAACATACAACTTAACATCTAACTTAAGTTAAATCGTTTAACTTGACGTTGAACTTAACTTAAACGTATGAACTTAACCTAAAACTTGACCTCAAACATAACTTACACAAAGAACTTAACATCAAACTTGACATAATTTTTTCAACTTGACCTTCATCTCAACACATTTGAAGTTAAAATACAACTTTATATCAAACTTGTCATAACATGTCGGTAGTAGAAAGCAATGAGAAAAAAAATATTTTGCGGAAGATTGTATCAACTAGTAATGCCATTCGAAGAAAACATCGATTATTAAAATTGGGCAAAATGGTGTCGGATGACGAGTTGAACTATAAATTAAGTTCAGTTACCAATCCGTTAAACAAATTAGTTGAAGTGGCGAAAAGCACCAACTTATTGACACAATTACAAGTTAATAACATTAAAGAGGATAATGATAACAAAAACATTATCAGTAAATATGAAAAACTTTCAACGATAAAAAGTGAAACACCAAATCTTGATCATGTTTTTGGTGTAAGAGTGGTAAACAATACACAAATGATTGGTGACAGCCCAATATATTTCAACGATAGTAAAATCAATGTAAAGGATTTTAGTTGCCCGATTTCTGAGGGTCTACTAGAGTTACTGTTTAAGAAGTTACCTAATGATGATATTATTACTGAAAATGACTATGCTAATTACAAAGAAATATTGATAACATCTAACGGTCATAAACAAAAATATAAATCTAGCGGTAAAATTTCCGCATCAAAAGGAGAGAAATATCGCAAATATATATCAAAACTATTTGAAGATGATAAAAGTAGCAGATCAAAAAGAAGAAGATCATCGATGAAATTAGAAAATGCGCAAGGTTTTGGGTTACCTAAAAGTTTGAAAATAGAAGGTTTGCCTTCTAATATAGATTATGCATATTGGGACGATCCAAATGAATTAGTTGATCGTCTAAGATTATTAATTGCATCGCAAGCAGCTGGAAACAACAACCATCAAAATGAAATAATATCAATAGTCGAAGAGTTACGAGAAGCGGGTATTATATATTAATAACAATTTAAGTTAATTGTTTAGTTGCATTTAAAGTCAAGATTGTTTAACATGAGTGTTAATAAGTTTGGTAATCATTGGACAAATGATAAAACTGATAAAAGCTTACGCGGCAGCATTCTACCACACGGTCCTCCTGGAGTTGGATTTCTTTTAACAAATGATGAACATTTTAACATTAATAATAAACTCTTACGGAATGTAGCAAATCCAGAAGCTGCAAATGATGCTACTAATAAATATTATGTAGACAATACAGCCCAAAATATTAATAAAAATATACAAAAAGTCTATAACAATATGACTCAACTAATAAATGATGTAATGGTTATAAAGAATATGCTATCAGTTATCAGTAATAAAAGTGAAACAACAGCAACACTAGCAGAAAACAATTTTAAAGAATATCAAAATCTTATCGAGCAAACCAGTAAACATATTATTTATTTAGAAGCTCAGATAACTTTATTAAAATCTCAACTTAAGAATATATAATTAAATATAAAAAATCTTTATATAAATAAATTATTTTGATGTTATCACATTATTAAATGATATGTGAAGATGAGTGAAGCAAAAGAACAATTAGTAAAAGAATTGCATGCTCCTGCCAGAAGAAATTATCGTAGAAGACACGTAATTATGACGCCTGCGCTCTTGTTTTAAAACCTAAGTCGTCAAATTCAAATTTGTCTTCGTTTAAAGAGATTGCTAAACCAAATGATTTTGGACCAGGTATTACGAGATTAAGAGAAGGTAAAAATGGGAATGTGATCATAGAATGCTCCAATGAACACTTAAATAGTATAAAAACAAATATTGAACAGTCAAAAGTTGTTGATGATTTTGAATTGGATGTTGCCAAACGAATTTTCCCAAAAATAAAAGTATGTAATATAGATAGCACAAATTCCTGTGATGAAGTATGGTCAAAGAACGTATTTCAACAAAACAATTTGGATCCAGAAATTATAACACGCTTTAAAATTGTACGTTCAATTTTAAACAAGAAAAAAAGTACTGTTTCTGCCATCATTGAGGTAAATCCCGAGGCATTTTCATTTATTATGGCTAAAGGTTTTTTATACGTTGACTGGCAAAAATGTATCGTTGTTGAATCTTTTAATTTTTTAAGATGTTATAATTGCTCTTCTTTTGGACACATGTCTAAGAAATGCACGATAACGCACAATATTTGTCCGCTCTGTTCTGGAAAACATAAGCTCAACGATTGCTTAAAAAGTGATTTAAAATGCATAAACTGTATTAACCATAACTCTAAATACAAATCAGCTCTGGACATAAATCATACATCTCTCGATGCAAATTGCACTGTTTATCTAAATGAAGTTAGTTTTGCTAAATCTAAAACTTATTACAACACATCGTAGCAATCCGCCCAAGATTGCAATATGCTGGACTCATTCAATGTTTCTGTTGATTATCCTGTTACTATCCACCATGACAATTTGGTTGTATATTACCAAAATGTACGCGGTTTAAGAACAAAATCAAATGAACTAATGATTGCGGTGTCTCAATGTGATTACGACCTGATAATTTTAGTTGAAACTTGGTTAAATTGTGACTTTTGCGACTCTGAACTTGGGCTATTAAACTACAATGTTTTTAGATGTGATCGCGATTCTATTGAAACTGGTAAATTTAGAGGCGGTGGAGTATTAATTGCAGTTAAAAAAGTGTTAAATTCCAAAGCAATTTTTACATCAACATCAAATAAACAAATTGAAGAGCTTTTTGTCACTGTTAAAGTTAACACTGATCAACTTATTTTTTGTGCTTCATATTTTTCACCAGGATCTAGTCTTGATTTATATAAGTTACATTGCGACTCGATCGAAGAAGTTTGTGATAGATTTGTTGACTGTGCAATTTATTTATTTGGCGATTATAACCTGCCTCAAATTGTTTGGTCTGACAACCATGCTGGTCAATTAGGTAAAACAAATCAGTCAGCTGATGCTATTCTAGAGTGTCTTGCTTATCTGGATTTTCGTCAAATTAATTTTGTGAAAAATGTCAATAATGTAATCTTAGACCTAGTTTTAACTAACACATTAAACGGAAATGTGATTTGCTCAAGGGAAATACTTCTTGCTTGTGATGCACATCATCCAGCGCTACTTGTAGACATTAAGTGTATTAGTCCAATATTTGAAACTCTCAACTATGAAGAAACGTGTTACAATTTTAAAAAAGGCAACTATGCCCAGTTAAACAACTATTTTTTAAATCTTAATTGGGATTCTCTCTTTTTATCATTAGATGTTCAAGGTGCTACTGAATTGTTCTACTCGGTTTTATATTCTGCTATCGAGAAGTTTGTACCTAAGATTTTATTAAAAAATCATTTTAAATTTCCTCTTTGGTTTGATTTTGATTTGAAACATAGCATCTTAAAAAAGCGTTCTGCACATGCAATTTACAAAACCTCTCGTCTTCAATCTGATTATTTAAATTTTCAAACTCTTCGCTCTATATGCAAGGAAAAAGCTAGAAAATGCTATAGGAAATATATTAGTAATATCGAAAATTCAGTTAAACAAAATCCAAAGAGCTTTTGGAACTTTGTAAACTCAAAACGCAATGAAAATGATTTACCAAATTCTATGATTTTAGGTGATACTCTTGCCAGTGATGGAAAATCTATATCTAATCTTTTTGCATCTCATTTTTCTTCAGTTTATGTAAATCCCACTCAAAATCCTACTTCAAACATCGACTTTAATTTCAACAGCACCGCAAATATTGAATCAGTTAACATATCTATTACTAAGGTATTGGATGCTCTAAATTCATTAGATGACAAAAAAGGAAGTGGTCCTGATAAAATATCACCTTTATTTTTAAAAAATTGCTCTTTTCCACTTTGTAGGCCTTTGTGGATACTATTTAATATGTCGCTAAAAAGTGGCCTTTTTCCTGATGTCTGGAAACGAGCGTTTGTTACTCCAATATTTAAATCTGGAGCCAAAAATCTAGTTTTGAATTATAGGCCTATATCAGTTATATCGCCAATTCCCAAAATATTCGAATCAATAGTAACTGACATTCTAAGTAGCATCTTTAAAAATGTTATTGTTGAAAATCAACATGGTTTTAGAAAGGGCCACTCAACTAGTTCGAACTTGTTAATTTATGAGAACTTTATATCAAATGCTATAGAAAATGGTCTTCAGGTTGATTCGGTGTATACCGATTTTTCTAAGGCTTTCGATAAGATTGACCATCGTATTCTCTCATGCAAGCTACGGGCATATGGTTGCTGTGGTTCTTTTTTAAGCTGGATTGAATCATATTTACTAAATCGCAGTCAGAAAGTTAAAATTAAAGGTTTTGAGTCTGATGATATATTAGTAACATCAGGGGTGCCTCAAGGTTCCCACTTAGGACCCTTGCTATTTAATCTATTCATTAATGATGTAGTTGACCAGTTTCGTTATTCGGAAGTATTGTTATTTGCGGATGATATGAAGATATTTTGTACAGACAGTGTGTCAAATTCTGCTGAACTTATTCAAGAAGATTTGGATAGATTCTACAAATGGTGTACCTCAAATAAGCTAGTATTAAATGTCGAAAAATGCAAACATATCAGATTTTATAAGTCACTTTTACCTTTGCCTACTGTACTTCATATTAATAACATCACATTAGAGTGCGTTTCAACAATTAAAGATCTAGGTATTATATTTGACTGTCACCTAACTTTTTCCTTTCATATTGAGCACATATGTAATAAGTCATTAAAGCTACTTGGTTTTATCAAACGGCAAACTTTCGACTTCCGCAATATAGATGCTTTAAAATGCTTATACGTTTCACTCATTAAACCCACTCTTGAATATGCTTCTTCAGTCTGGTGCCCCTATTATGAAGTCTACATAAACAAGATTGAAAGAGTTCAGAATAAATTTTTAAAATATATTGCATTCAAAATGAACATACCAAAAGAGTTAGTCGATTATACTCAACTGAAAAACGCACTAAAATTGCCTCTCTTAAAGGCTCAAAGGACAAACATCGATGTCATTAATGTTTATAAAATTTTGAATGGTATTATGAGTAGCTCAACCTTAATTTCTTTAGTCGATTTACACGTCCCTTCGAGAAATTTAAGAGTTAAACATACTTTTGCTATCAAAAATCATAGAACCCTTTACGGAGCAAATAGTGCAATTTCTAGAATGTTGCGAAGCGCTGATGATGTGTCGCATAGCATAGATTTATTTCATGTGAGTCTAAATTTATTAAAGAATAAGCTAAAAAATGTTTGATTATTCCTTTTTGGTTTACTTTCTTCTGTATTCTGTCTACGTTTAAATATTAAATAAAATAATATAATAAATAAAATATAAAATTTTCTGTATGAAAATGCATTTTATATGAATTGTATATCGATTATCGATAAATGAAAGTTTCTTAGTTGTTTAGTATTTCTTTTTCAGCTTCTTTTATTGTTTTTTTTTCTCTTCCTATCTTTTTTATATACATTATTATTATATTATTGCTGTTACTATTATTATTATTATTTTTATTATTATTATTATTATTATTATTATTATTATTATTATTATTATTATTATTATTATTATTATTATTATTATTATTATTATTATTATTATTATTATTATTATTATTATTATTATTATTATTATTATTATTATTATTACATACATATTAATGTACATTATTGGGTTATACCCGTTATTAAATAAATAAATTATCAAAGGTTTGGATGAATCATGGCAAGCAGATTTGGTTGAGATGATTTCATATGCTATGTTATGTTACAATTACATGCTAACGGTTATTGATAATTTTTCAAAATATGCATGGGCTGTTCCTTTAAAACGAAAATTAGCTGGGGATGTAGTTCAAGCTATGACAAAAATATTATCTAGCGGACGAAGTCCTCAAAACTTGCAAACTGATCATGGTAAAGAATTCTATAACTCCAAATTTAAAGCTCTCTTAGCGGCATACCATGTAAATCATTATTCGACATATAGTAATTTGAAGGCGAGTATTTGTGAAAGATTTAACCGTACCCTGAAAGAGAAAATGTGGAAAAGATTCAGCTTACAAGGATCATATAAATGGGTAAACATCATATCATCATTATTAGAAGACTATAATAATTCAATACATCGAACTATCGGGATGAAACCTGTAGATGTAAACAGCAATAATGAAAAAGAAGTTCTCAGAAAATCTTTCAATCGCATAAAAATGGTGGATCCTACTAAGCCAAAATTTGGATTGGGTGAACGAGTACGTGTTAGTAAATATAAGGAAGTGTTTGAAAAAGGGTACACGCCCAATTGGTCTACAGAAGTATTTACTATCGACAAAATTTTGTTAACTCATCCGAAAACGTATAGAATTAAAGACTATCAAAATAATCCAATCGAGGGGTGTTTTTACGAACAAGAATTATTGAGAGTTAAAAATCCTGACATATACCTCGTAGAAAAAATACTAAAAAGACGTGGTGACAATTTATTAGTTAAATGGTTAGGATTTGATAGTTCTCATAATTCTTGGATAAAAAAAAGTAATATGTAATAAGTTATAAGTTATATTATATAATTTGTAGTAAAAAAAAAAAAAAAATGAATAAATATTTAATATTTTATTATCATTAATTTCCATTCAAAAAAAAAAAAATAAAAATAAAAATAAACACTAATTTGTATCACTATTAACATTATTACGCATCGGCTGTCCAAATTTGGTTAGTAGCAGATTCAGGCGTGCTTCATCAATTTTTCCATCCAAATAATATTCGCAAGCTTCGATGGCGTTGTGACAATCCATTTCTTTTTTTGCACTTTCTTCATGGTCCAGCACTGGATTCAGCCTGTTTTGTTCGAGGCAATACTCCATAGCCAAAATATTTAGGAGCCCCATATGATGTCTCACTCTATTTTCAAAAGAATTTTCTTCACCCTCATGTTCTTTATTTAGATTATCCAATGCATAGCAAGTCCACATTTTTATTTTTACTAATTATAAAATAACAAAATAAAAAATATACGTATTAGTCAAAACAATGAAAATGTCAAAATAAATATACTTACCAAAGCACGTCAACTTTTATTTTATTGAAGTATCTATCTTTGGTGGAGTTCAATTGATGAATAAACAATTTAAATTTATATCGCAGAATATTTCATTTTCAACAATAAAATGCGCAACCAATCACAAACAATAATTATTTTGTGTGAAACAGTAAATAAAAAAATTATTTAAAATTAATATGCGCAGCTTGGTATTGAAAAACGCGTTGTTTTAGACGCCCCAAGCGTTTTTTAGCTGCATCAGCAAATGTTCCAGATTCCCCGATGCACTTTTTATCAGCCAGCTTTTTATCCACACAGTACAAAGAATACCGACATTTATCACACAAAATTCTCAGAATTATACATGATAACGCATGGCGGCATCATTTGTGTTCCAGCGTCCCCTTTTTACACTACTAAACTCAATAAAAGTTGACGTGCTTTGGTAAGTATATTTATTTTGCTATTTTCATTTTTTTTTTTATTATTTTATAATATAGTAAAAACAATGTGGACTTGCTATGCGTTGGATAATCTAAATAAAGAGCATGACGGTGAACAGGATACGTTTGAAAATAAAGTGAGACATCATATGGGAGTTCTAAATATTCTAGCTATGGAGTATTGCCTCGAACAAAATAGGTTGAATCCAATTCTGGAACCTGAAGAATGTGCAAAGAAAGAATTGGATTGCCACAACGCTATTGAAGCATGTGAATACTACTTAGATGGAAAAATTGATAAGACGCGTCTGAATTTTCTACTATCTAAATTTAAACAACCGATGAAAAACTCTAGTGATACTGTTGATAATAATTAGTGTATTGTTTAAATAAAATAAATGTATTAATAAAGAAAAAAAAATATTTATATATTTTATTTGAATGATTTTTTTAACTACATTTTTTATTACAAATTGTTTAATATAATTTATTACATATTATTTTTTTTTGATCCAAGAATTATGAGAGCTGTCAAATCCTAACCATTTGACTAATAAATTGTCACCGCGTCTTTTAATTATTTTTTCTACTAGATAGATGTCGGGATTTTTAACTTTCAATAATTCTTGTTCGTAAAAACACCCCTCAATTTTGTTGTTTTGATAGTCTTTGATTCTATATGTCTTCGGATTAGTAAGCAAAATTTTGTTGATAGTAAATATTTCTGTAGACCAATTCGGTGTGTATCCTTTTTCAAATACCTCCTTATATTTACTAACGCGTACTTGTTCACCCAATCTGAATTTTGACTTAGTAGAATCAACCATTTTTATACGATTGAATGATTTTCTGAGAACATCTTTTTCATTTTTACTGTTTACATCTGTAGGTTTCATTCCGATGGTGCGATGTATTGAATTATTATAGTCTTCCAATAATGATGGAAGGATGTTTATCCATTTATATGATCCTTGTAAGCTAAATCTTTTCCACATTTTCTGTTTCAGGGTGCGATTAAATCTTTCACATATACTCGCCTTTAAATTGCTATACGTTGAATAATGATTTACTTGGTATGTGGTTAAGAGAGCTTTAAATTTGGAGTTATAGAATTCTTTACCATGATCAGTTTGCAAGTTTTGAGGACTTCGTCCACTAGATAATATTTTTGTCATAGCTTGAACTACATCCCCAGCTGATTTTCGTTTTAAAGGAACAGCCCATGCATATTTTGAAAAATTATCAATAACGGTTAGCATGTAATTGTAACCCTTGTTTACTTTTGCATATGGAATCATTTCGACCAAATCTGCTTGCCATGATTCATCCAAACCTTTGATAATTACGTGCCTTCTACGATAATTTCTTCTGGCAGGAGCGTGCAATTCTTTTACTAATTGTTCTTTTGCTTCACTCATCTTGATATATTATTTAATAATGTGATAACATCAAAATAATTTATGTATATAAATATTTTTTATATTTATATTTAATTATATATTCTTAAGTTGGGATTTTAATAAAGTTATCTGAGCTTCTAAATAAATAGAATAGAAATAGAATAGAAATAATTTATTGAAACCAAATACAAAAATACAGTTTCAAAAGGACATAGGATCAGCAGTTGCTGTTTTTCACCTATTCCATAAAAGTACAAAGTGTAAATAAAAATAATATCTACTTACTAATAATTATATATACAATATCTTTCTTTAAAACAATAAGACACTAAAAAAATACACAAACATTTAAATATCTTATATGTTCACTTAGATGGTAAAGTAGACAATTTAACAGTTTACATATCACAGAAAATAAAACAATATCACAAGAAATGTTTAGGTACTAAAAAATTGACACAGCATTACGAAAGATTATCATTTAGATACTCATCCACCGTGTAGTAGGACTTTGACGTGAGTAGCAACTTAAGCTTGGATTTAAAGAGTAAAGAAGAGAGACTTTTGAAACGAGATGGAAGCTTATTATAAATAATCGAGCTGGTATAAAAGAAATTGTTGTGAAACATTGATGTGTTATGTTTTGTGAGTTTTATTGTGGTTTTGGATTGTCTTGTATTTGACGAGAAGAAATTGTAGCATTGTTTATTGTTATGCACCACCATCAAGCACTCAAGCACAAACAACGACGGTAAAGTCAAAATTTTATTTTTTGCAAAAATGTCTCTGCATGGCGCTTTTAGGCTTAAGTTATTTAATATGCGTATTGCTCGTTTCTGCAATCTGAATGTTGTCAACCAGTCAGTGGAATTCCCCCAAAAGGTAATTCCATACGAAAGAAGGCTTGCAAAGTAATATGTTTACTTGCATAAATAATATGTTTACTGGTTTGCTCGATAAGACTTTGATATTCTTTAAAATTGTTTTCTGATAGTGTTGCTGTTGTTTCATTTTTATTCATGATAACTAATAGCATATTGTTTATATCCATTACATCGTTTTTTAGTTGAGTCATATCGTTATAGATTTTTTGTATGTTTTATTAATATTTTGGGTCGTATTGTCTACATAATTTTTATTGGTAGCATCATTTTCAGCTTCTGGATTTGCTACATTTCGTAAGAGTTTATTATTAATGTTAAAATGTTCATCATTTGTTAAAAGAAATCCAACTCCAGGAAGACCGTGTGGTAGAATGCTGCTGCGTATGCTTTTATCAGTTTTATCATTTATCCAATGATTACCAAACTTATCAACACTCATGTTAAACGATCTTGAGTTTAAAAATGCAACTAAGCAATTAGTTTAAATTGTTACTAATATATAATACCCGCTTCTCGTAACTCTTCGACTATTGATATTATTTCATTTTGATGATTGTTGTTTCCAGCTGCTTGCGACGCAATTAATAATCTTAAACGATCGACTAATTCATTTGGATCATCCCAATATGCATAATCTATACTAGGAGGCAAACCTTCTATTTTCATACTTTTAGGTAAACCAAAACCCTTCGCATTCTCTAATTTGATCGATGATCTTCTTTTTGATCTACCATTTTTATCATCTTCAAATAGTTTTGATATATATTTGCGATATTTCTCTCCTCTGGATGCAGAAATTTTACCGCTAGATTTGTATTTTTGCTTATGACCGTTAGATGTTATCAATATTTCCTTGTAATTAACATAGTCATTTTCAGTAATAATATGATCATTAGGTAACTTCTTAAATAGTAACTCTAGTAAACCCTCAGAAATCGGACAATTAAAATCCTTTACAGTGATTTTACCATCATGGAAATATATTGGACTGTCACCAATCATTTGTGTATTGTTTACCACTCTTACACCATAAACATGATCAAGATTTGGAATTTCACCTTTTATCGTTGAAAGTTTTTCATATTTATTAATAATGTTTCTGTTATCATTATCCTCTTTAATGTCATTAACTTCTAATTGTTTTATTCGGTTGGTGCTTTTTGTCACTTCAATTAGTTCGTTTAATGGGTTAGTAACTGAACTTAATTTATAGTTCAACTCGTCATCCGACATCATTTTTCCCAATTTTAATAGTCGATGTTTTCTTCGTATGGCATTACTAGTTGATACAATTTTTCGCAAAATATTTCTTTTATCTTTGCTTTCTATTAACGACATTTTTGGGTAAGTTTGTTATCAAGTTGTAAATTCACTTCAAATATCTAAGTCAAGTTCAACGTCAAGTTAAACGATTTAAGTTAAGTTTGAGGTCAAGTTGTAAGTCAAGTTCATACGTTTAAGTTAAGTTCAACGTCAAGTTAAACGATTTAAGTTAAGTTTGAGGTCAAGTTGTAAGTCAAGCTCATACGTTTAAGTTAAGTTCAACGTCAATTTAAGCGATTGAAGTTAAGTTTGAGGTCAAGTTGTATGTTAAGTTCATACGTTTAAGTTAAGTTCAACTTCAACTTAAATGATTTAAGTTAAGTTGGAGGTCAAGTTGTAGGTTAAGTTCCTACGTTTCAGTTAAGTTAGATGTCAAGTTGTATGTTAAGTTCAAAGATTGAAGTTAAGTTTTGCAGAAAGTTAAGTTATTAATCAATTAAACTGTGTGACTGCCAATGATGGAATGATAGATATATCTTTATATTCTCATATTTAAAGAAATTTTTTTCTCTTCGAATATGTCAGTTATTTACTTATATCAACAAAACAATCAAACCCCTGACGATAGCGCCCGATATTAACATCTCTGTCTTTGTCTATAACTAAGAAACCAAATTTGTCTTTCCAACATAACCTACACAAGTTCTGAAATTTATCATATTTCATGTCTGTATTAACATGATCGTCATATACATGTCGCAGATTTAAATCATCTTGTTTAAAAATAATTATTAAATTTGTGTTATCTCTGATGAGATGTTTAGGGATACGACTATATGTTTGACATAAATAAAAACTATCAACATCTTTGTGACGTCCCATACTAAAATACTCTCTTATATGGTTTTGTTTTTCACAAGCAACATCGTCAAATACGAATATAGAATTTGTTTTAGCTTCATTTGGAGGTATAATACTTTCATTTTCCGAAAATGTAAAATATCCAATATTTTCGATCGGTTCTAATACTTTTCGCAGCAATTCATACTTAGGTTGATATAAAGATTTTGAATAAATGTAAACATTTTCAAAACGAAGACCATTTATATGCATAAGTAATGATAATAAAACATTCGTTTTTCCACAATTTGAAGGTCCACAAATTATGCACCTTATCGTGTTTGGTAATAATTCTCCGTGTCTTTTATTTATAGACGTTTTATTGTCTGTTAACAAATCGTAGTTTGTAATTTTCAGACTATCTTGTTGTTTATTGAATCGCATCTTGATGGTAACTGCTTATATACAGCATTACACAATACAATTATAATCAATTGATTAGTGAAGGTTAATGGGTAAAGATGGATCGTAAGAATAAGAAAAAAACTACTAAACGCAAGGCAGTCAAAGGAAAAGGGGTACTTAATTGGGCAATTAATAATCTTCCTTTCGAAATGCATATACCAGGATATCAGTACTGTGGCCCAGGCACTAAATTAGCAAAGCGCTTACAAAATGGAGATCCTGGTATAAATCCTCTTGATGCCTCATGTAAGGAGCATGATATTGCATATTCACAAAACAAAGATAACCTTGCCAATCGACATAAAGCTGATAAAATATTAGCCGAAAAAGCATGGAAGCGAGTTTTTGCAAAATACGCAAAGATGGGTGAGAAAGTAATAGCATGGTCTGTGGCAAATGCAATGAAAGCAAAATCTAAACTTGGTATGGGACAGAGCTTTTCTGAAAATACAAATAAAAAATTAAAAACAACATTCAAAAAGAAACAGAAACTTTTGTCTCTAAAGAAACTTATAAGCATGTCGAAGAAAGCAGTTAAAGATGCAAAAGTAACCGATTCAATAACCGCAATAAAATGTGCGATGAATACTGTTCATGCTTTAGTAAAAAATGTTGGTGGAAAGCATAATATAAAAAAGTCTAGAATTATATCAATTCCTAAAACTGGAGGATTTTTACCAATGCTTGTTCCTATTTTTGCGGGATTAAGTGCGATTGGAGCACTAGCTGGAGGGGCTGCTGGTATTGCTAAAGCTGTTAACGATGCTGGTGCAGCAAAAAAGTTACTCGAAGAAAACCAACGCCATAATAAAGCTATGGAAGCAGTAAAAGTTGGTGGTCATGGTTTATATATGCAACCTTATAAGAAAGGCTATGGTTTATATATTTCACCACCTAAAAATAACTCAAAAAATTCAAAAAACTAATTGATAAGCTACCCGATAGAGCGTTAACCGATAGTGAGCTTTACTGCTATGCAAAACAGCTTAAAATAAAACATTTTCGTGGAGTGTTTATGAGAAACGATCTGCCAAAGAAAGTTAATAAGAACGAGTGTGGGATTGTAAATTTAGATGATAAGAACGGTCCTGGTACCCATTGGGTATGCTACAGAAAGCTAGGAAGTAATGTTATGTATTTTGATAGCTTTGGAAATCTTCGACCACCAGCGGAAGTTGTTAAATATCTAGGAGGTAGCGTTAATTATAACTATGAAACTTTTCAAAACTATAACACATTTGTGTGTGGTCACTTATGTTTAAAATTTCTCTGTAATCAATTATATCAATGATAAATAAATATCAGTTGTTTGAAAATTGTTCATTTGATATCCAACCATACAACGATGTCGTTTACCCTTTCACTGTCTGGTAACGGATGAGTGTTATCTACAAATTATTTTCCTCCAATACAGCTATCCGAAAGTGAAAATTATGAATTAGGTTTGGTTAATTTTCAAACTTTTAATTCCATTCCGAATATAGATGTGGATCATAACAAAATGTACATAGATGATTTTATTGTTACTTTACCTGTGGGTTCGTATGAGTTAACAGATATTGCTGAATATATAAAGAGTGAAGTAGAGAGCAAAGGAATCGTTTTTGAAATGAAAGCTAATAATAATACTTTAAAGTGTTTGTTAAAATGCAATCGAACCATAAACTTTACTCCTAAAGATTCAATCTATAAATTATTGGGATTTAAAAACGATGTTTTGCAGCCAAATATTCAACATGAATCTGATCTGCCGGTTGATATTCTTAAAATTAATTCAATACGAATCGAATGCAATATTATTAGCGGTGCATATTTAAATGACCATCAAGCACATACGTCATATGAGTTTTTCTCAATTGTTCCACCTGGTTATAAAATAGTTCAAGAACCTGTAAACGTTATCTATTTACCAATAAACACACGTTCAATAGATAATATAACTCTTCAAATACTCGATCAAGATAATAATTTGGTCAATTTTAGAGGTGAAGTGATTACGATAAGGTTGCACGTAAGAAAATATTGAAAATGGGAATTGTTTACAACGGAAATAATGATGTTAGTTCTCTAAAAAAAATTGTCAAAACATATTTTACAGAAGAACAATGCAAGAAGATGGTCACTCGTGCACCACAAATCAAAGCACTCACATCTGCAAGCAGAGCAACATTGGAGAGTCTAAATCTTATAGTTGCCCCCATCAAATCGAAGATACCACCAGCTGTAAAATAAAATTTAATTGTACTAAAGTGATTTTCAAACATTTACGCTTGTTTTTTGTAAAGTCCTTTCGAGTTACATTAGCGCTATCAATACGTATTAAAAAAAAGATTCAATGATGGCTAATATGCTAAATATTCGTGCAAATGTAGAGTTCGATGATTCGATATCTAATAATGAAATTCATGCACATCAACCATATGCATCGTCTACATTTAACAACAATGATGAAATTCGTATAACAATTCAAAATCAAGATTTATATGTCAGACCCAACAAAAGCTGTTTGCATATTTTCGGTCGATTGTTAAAAGAAGATGGTACTGCTGTAGCACACACAAAAATTATCAACAATGGATTATGCCATTTATTTGATGAAATTCTTTACGAATTAAACGGTGTAGAAATAGATAGATGTAAAAATGTTGGAATTACATCAACGATAAAAGGATATTTTTCTGTTAATGTAAACAAAAGTCAAATGTTAGAAAATGCTGGATGGAAACATAAGCCTGATACTAACATTACCGATGCTGAAGGATACTTTGATGTAGTTATACCGCTTAATATGCTGTTGGGTTTTGCTGAAGATTATCTAAAAGTTATTGTTAATGTTAAGCATTAACTTATCCTTGTTAGGTCAAGAACTGATTTAAATGCTATTATCCAAACAGAAGCTGAACCATTTAAGTTTATTTTAAATAAAATTGAGTGGAGAGTTCCATATATTACACTTGCCGACAAACATAAGGTTGAAATGTTACATTTTATTGAAAAAGATACAACAATTTCCATGAGTTTTCGAACATGGGAGTTATATGAATATCCTATGCTTCAAACAACAGAAAAACAAATTTGGACAATAAAAACTACTACTCAATTAGAAAAACCTCGGTTTGTAATTCTAGGTTTTCAAACTGGTCGTAAAAATAATGCTGCAATGGATATCAGTAAGTTCGATCATTGTCGGCTTAATAATGTTAAGTTGTATTTAAATTCCCAATCATATCCATATGGAAATTTGAATTTAGACTTAGAGCACAACCAATATGCTTTACTGTATGAGATGTATGTGGGATTTCAAAGTGCTTATTATTTACATGAAAGCGAACCGTTGTTAAGCAAATCTGATTTTATAAATATTGCTCCGCTTATTCTAATAGATTGTTCTCAACAAAACGAATCTCTTAAATCTGCCCCTGTTGATATTCCTTTAGAATTTGAATCAAAGGAAAGGTTTCCTCGATATACAACGGCCTACTGTTTAATTTTGCATGATCGAATAGTTGAGTATAAACCAATTAGCGGTAGAGTACAGAAGTTAGTGTAACATTTTCTTTCAAATGATGGAGTTCATTGCAGATTTTCAAGGTTTTATGAAAAAAACCGAATTTATTTTTAAAGAAGTAGCATTAATATCAATTGATGATCCTAAAAATACAAAAGTATTTGTATTTAGTGCTCCAAATGATTGGGAATATTTATGTTCTGAAAAACCATCAAAGAATTGGCTTCTGAATCATCATCATGGTATGCATTGGCAAACTGTTGGAATTCCATACAAAAATTTAAACAATGTGCTTCATGATGCATTGAATGGGGCTATGACAATTTATGTAAAAGGGTTAGATAAACAAAAATGGTTGGAGAAGTGTGGCTTTTCTAATGTTGAGAACTTAGAAAATATGGGGTGCCCTGCTCTGAAGCTACTACAAAAAGAAAAAATATTACTCCAAAAATGCTCTTCAGCACATTTGAATGCAAATATTAATTATTGTGCTTTTAAAAATGCCCAACTCTTACAAAAATGGTTTATATCAAATCGAAAACCCACAATAGGTCAAGCAATTTCATCGTTTTACCAAAAGAAGCAACTTGCGTTAATGACAGTTCAAGAAATTGAGTGTTTACCAATAGAATTTTTGACCACATTTGCCGCTGATTGTATAGAATCTGTTTGGGAAAAATTATCAAACAATTTGAAGCTTAATCCAAATATTTATGACTGTAGGCGTTGTTTTCAACATTATAATACATCCAGTCGAGATCAGATTGATGGTCCTCCACCGATGATACGTAACTGCCCAGAATGTTCATTCAAATAATAAACTTATTAAGAAATGAATTCGGACAATAGTGCAAATAAAATCCACGTTCGCTTTGACCTAAATCAAAACAAAATTTACCCAATGGTGCAATGGTCATTTGCTTATCAAGCAGCGAGAAAAGGACCTTGGGAAGAGTTTGCAAGGGATCGAAGCAGATTTAAAAACCGAATTGGACATGTTGGAAATAAAATAAAATCGATTTTCAATACAGACGATCGTCAAAGAATATTTGAGCAACGCTTTGTTCAAAATATAATAAATTAAATATATTAATGATTGGTCATTGATTGATATATGATTTCGGAAGATGTTCAATAAACAAAAATTAGTTTTTAGTAACTATAGTTTATTATATACATGTTAGAATATATTTTGTATTAAAAATTAAATATATTATAGAGAATATTACATTGTTTAACATATTGAATATTATTATAAAATTCTTGTAATATACATTTTATTTATAGTACCTTAATCTTGTTAGTATTAGTATATTTATTTCTCGGTATTGATATCTGTGTTTATTTAATAAAAATAAAACTAGAAATATGTTATACTTTTTTATTTACACACACTCATTATCGACAAAAAAATATCAACACAAATCTTATTAAACATTTTTTTTTATCCAAAAGTACATTATATAAAAAAAAATAAAACAAAATTAAATACAAAAACAACTTAATATCTATACTTACTTAAAATTAGAATACAACAATTTTAACTAGCCTATAATTGTATAGAATAATGACCCCACGGCAACGTATCGATATTATTTTCTTGAATATATCTCTTATCATCAAAAGCACTTAATGCGATTTTATTTTGTTTAACAGTATTAACTTCATGTAGCTTTGATAATATTCTATGTTGTGATTTATATAAACTAGCTTGTTCAAATAAACAATTCTTATATTCATCGAAAGTCAGCTTTTGAACAACCGATTTACCTATTCCTTTAGCTTTATTAATATGTTTATTATTTAACGAATATGAATACATTTTAGATCGCAAACCCACAAACTTATCCATAATTTGACCACTCAATTCGTCTTTGAATAGTCCTAAAACTTTTTTATTAATTCTGGGGAAATTATAACAATTGTTCTCAGCATAATCAGACGTATCAAACCATTGTTTTAAGTCTGGAAATATATCTTCATAAAAGTTATTTGTTATTATGGAATAAATTAATGAATCCGTGTCTGTATATAAAAGTTTTAAGCTTGCTGATTCATATTTATTTTTCATATATTCATAGTGAAACTTATATATTAAACATTTGCTAATATCCAAAATAGCCATTCCTACATATAGAGGCTTATTAAATTTTATTTTTAATCTATTTAATTCAATTGCTGCAAAATCTTCATCAAATATTACCCTATCTTTAAAGTTTGGTTTACCCATGAATTTTCCAGCCCCATAACTACCTTCCCATTCCGAAACTAATTTTATATCACGCATTTTCCTAACATTTTGCATGCTTTTACCAAAAACACTATTATTTTTCAATTTATAATAACTTTTCTCAAACTCGTTAGTTGATTCCATTCGCAATTTTGTATTTTTGAGAATGTATGGACGCATCCAAGCTGATTGATCAAATTCTAATATACGATGAATTTTGGTAATAATTAAGCCATGATTAAGACACTGCTTCAAATTTCTATAATGAATAATATATTTGCTTTTTGATTCTAAAGTTGTTAAAAGTTTTGGGTGTTTTCCATTAATTGGAGTTTTATTTTCTGGACAAAATGGAAAATCCCTATGAAAATCATGTAAATTTTCAGGGTAGTTTAAATCAACTTCTAATATATACCCTTTTTTATAATCATCTTGAATTTGCAATACATTGAAGTGTTTACATTTGTTTTCATTAAGCCATTTAAAATTTCCGGTAGGAAGGCATTGACACATTGCCCATCCATATAAATTCACTGCATCTAAATAAATGAGGTATGATTCTGGTTGAGATTCGTCAAAAGTTGGCATGTATCGATTATTAGCAACAGCATATCGATTACAACATTGACTAATACCACCACGAATACCTCTCTCTATAAACAATAACATATCAATGTCTGTCATCAATTCAAGTTTAATTTTTGTTGATTTTAATAAACTGTCCCAAGATAGTGCGGGAGCGGTAATATAATTAGCGGGATCTAGATCATAGGTTTTTTTACATAAAAGACGAAATTCTTCAAATACATCCGCTAGCAAAAGAACGTCAGTTTTTAAATATATGTCTGTGTACTCTCCTAAGTTTTTACAATCAAATTCTGAATACACTTTTTGAGCATGAGCATATTCATCATCTTTAATATCAGTCTGAGTTAAGTTATTAAAAAAATATTTTCTATCAGGTAATGATTTTTCTTCAAAACGCTTAAAGCTGTCTAAGTAGGTATATGGAAGTACGCCTTTTCTAAGTAAGAGAGCTAATTTTGAGTCTGCCACATTTTTAAAATATTCTTTGGTAATATTATTTTCTTTTAGGTATGACGACAATTTATCTAAAGATGAAGCCATAAAATTAAAAGAATCTATGAATCTTAGTTTCATTGTATTAGAACAATTATATTTAGTAAAACACTTGTATTTCTCCTTATTTATAGGAATTGCTTTAATTATCCCTGGATTTTTAATATGCACTTCACCATTACGATCTTTGATTTTTTTTTCATGCAATTCTCGAATAATAAAATGTGCATCATAACCTTGAAGATTATGAAAAACTACAACTATATCTGATGGAAGTTTATAATTAAGGTTACAACTAACATGAGAAGCTCCTCTAAATTTACCAGTCAAATGACAATGATCTTTAACTTTGGTTAATAAATCTTCTTCCTCTCCTTCTAATGCATAATCTGAAGGTGGTATAAATGGTCCTTCACAAATATGACAAATATTGGCATGTTCAAACTCATCCAATTCCACTTGTGATAGTGTTAGCATTTCTTTTTTATCTGCATAAATGGCTGCTACTTTCTCTGTAATTGTATTTAGTTTATCTACAAACCATTCAATACAATTTTCACCTCTGAATAATTCTAATTCTGAATATCCGTCTCCGTCATCAAAATTACATTTTAAATAATAAGAAATGCTACATGGTACGTGTTTTTGGTATGCATTTGTATAACTTTGAGAGTTAGTAGGTTCGCATGTATCAATAGGTAAAATAAGACATTCTAAATCTGCATAAATTATAACAGGAAGCATTTCCTTATTTTTATGATTTTTGAAATAAAGCCACTTAGTAGATTCAGTTGGCATGACACATTTTGCGGGAGCCGCCTTTGAACAATCAATTTTATGTTGCTTAAATTTAGATTCCTGATAAAAATAACATAAACATTTATCACATAACCAGCGAGAGCCGCGATGCTGACTTGTCATTTGACTACTCACTAATCTAGATAAATTCTTAATCCAACAGAAATGATATTTTGGTGTATGTTCTTCTACTATATTTTTTTCGGGAATCTCTGCCATTAATAAATTAATATGTACATTTTTATGATTATTTGACATATATGCAGGCAATATCTCATATTTAACATTTGTATTTTCTTTTCTATTTATTGATTCAATTTCACATACATCATCATCACCACAATCAGTTAAGATAAGCCAATCGCTGTAATTTTTCAACGCGTATACATTAATAGACATATTATTTTGTTCTTCAAATTTTGGAATTTGAGTCAAATCCATGGGAAATGAAATTTTATCTAAATTAAGAATGTCTCTAAAGTGTGGATAAGACAAAACTCTGTGTGGGTTATGTTTAGCTGGTCGAAGGGCTGAAACTATAGCCCAGGCAAAGCAACATTCATCGTTGGATTGTACATTTATTACTGCTTTTTTAGCCTGAACATATTTAGGCAAAGTATAAAAATTACTGCCCACAGTAAAAGGAACATATTTATTAACATTTAAATTAACCTGTATAATGTTGTGTAGGGCCCAACCACTATCTCGCTCTTGATATTCTTGCAGCTTTGTTAAAATTTTTTCATTGGCTTCATCGTACCATTTCTTCAGTTCATTGTTCTGATAAATCACTTCATATTTTGAATTAAAATAAATTGTCTTTACCTCTTCGGTTTTTAGAAGAATCATTCCACAAACTAAACATAATTGTGCTTTAATCGGTGCTATATTTCTAAGTTCATTTAATTTTGTTTGAATTAAATTAAATGTTGTTTGCAAAAAACGCTTTGGGTCTAATACTTTATTAGTGTTTAATATTGTACTTGTTAGCATTCGCCGTCGGAAAGCTGATTCTGTTTGAATTAATTCCAATTCCTTATCGGAAACATTTGTTTGATGCGCATTTTTATTTACAACTTTATTTAACACTGTATTTATATAACTAGAGTATTTGTTATTATCACTTATTTTTTTGTATTTAATTTGGGGTTCGTTAATTTCCACTATAGACCGATTATTATTCTGGTTTAACACTGGATTTATAAATTCACCCCGAACATTTCGTTTTCTAATTTGTTGTTGCTGTGGACGATTTACTTTTTCTAACACAGACTGTATGTATGATTGGTACGAATTTTCCATCTGCAAAACACTTGGTCGCATAAGAAAAATAAGAAAAAAAAAGTTTATAGCCGACGTACTTTGATGATGATGATGAATGTGATGAATAAAGTTGATTAACTGAGATAACTGAGTTTTATTTATTTAACACTTTTACATATAAAATTAATTTTTTTTTTTGTGTTTTTAAACATTAGAAACCTACAAATGTAAAGTCTTGGTTTATTATTAAAAATTCTTAATGGGCACAGCAAAATATGTAGTGTTTCAGTACCCCTCATAAGCGTACATGTAGAAAATAAAATTGCGCTGCTAAACACAGATTTTGTCATGCACTGCGCTGTTCTAGTATCCCCAGGGTCTTTAACGCTATGTCAGCATTTTGTTCCAGTATCCGTATATACGTTCTGGCAACAATTTTTTTATACAATGACGTCATTGTTTCAGAATCCCCATGGCTTAAAATGGTCAGTTACTTATCACACATTTATACATGTGTTATCACATATGATTACAATTATTACAATCGATGCCGACATTTATCACACAAAATTCTCAGAAATATACATGATAACGCTACTCATTTGTTTACATTGAACGGCGGCATCTCTTTGTGTTCCAGAACTCACATTCTACACTACTAAGTTTAATAAAAAATTATGGTGTACACAATTGCAGAAAGGGTTGAAATAATAACTCTATTTTTGCAAAATAATTAATGCGGTAATCGCGCAGCAAATTTATTTAATGAACAACATCCAGATAAACATGTCAACCAAAAATAAATTTTGGAGTTAGTGGAAAAGTTTCGAGAAACGGGCTCAGTGGCTAACAAAAAGCGGGCCCATGAAAGGAATGATGCTGTCGATGTTGAAGTTTTAGGACAAGTTGCTGCGGACCCAACTTTAAGTACAAGAAAATTAGCTACTGTTACAAACTTTAGTAGAACGACTATTAGACGAATCCTTACACATCATAAATTTCATCCGTAAAAAGTGCATTTACTACACGAATTAAATGAAGACGATTTTGATCGACGACAGCAGTTTTGCAAAGATATGACGCGTATGGCTGCTGATAGAAATTTTCTCTATAACATCTGCTTTTCTGACGAATGTACGTTCTTCTTAAATTCTACTATGAATCGACACAACTGCCGCTATTGGTCGGATTCTAATCCACGAGTTTTCCATGAAACTCACACTCAGTGGCCGCAAAAAATAAATGTATGGGCTAGCATTTTTGGAGACCGGCTGATTGGGCCCATTTTTATTAATGGTAACCTGACAGGTGAATCGTACTTAGAGTTACTGGAGGATCTTATCCATCCATTACTTGTTGATGTGGTGAAAAACGACGAACGCTACCTCGACGAACAATTGACTTTCCAACAAGACGCAGCCTCTCCACATTATGCACGAGCTGTTAGAGATTTTTTGGACAGAATGTTTCCTGGACAATAGATTGGACGAAGAGGTGCTATGGAATGGCCCAGTAGATCTCCGAACTTAACACTACTCGATTTTTTTCTGTGGGGCTATTTGAATAGTAAAATCTACTCAATGGAACCGGAGTCTCTGGAAAAGTTGCGACGTCGTATTGTTGAAGAATGCCGACAAATAAGCCCAGAAATTCTTCGAAATATAAGAACTCGCTTCGAGCAAAACTTGTACTACTGTATGGAAGTTGGTGGTAGACAGTTTGAACATTTAATTAAATGAAGAAGTTTTTTGGGGTTTGATTCCAACTAAATAAATAAAAATCGTTTTTGGAAAGTGAATTTGAAATATTTTGAAAACGAATCGCTCGAAATTTTTGTTGTGTTGTATTCAGGGAAAAAATACCTTTCCAACGAGGTATCACTTACCCCATCATGCCATTTAAAATTTTAAGCGTTGTGGCCACTGCGCTAAGGGATGAAGCGATTTGCAGGTGAGTTTTAGTGCAAAAGATGTCTTAAAAATAACCCAAACTAGGGGATATAGTTTCCCCCCTCATAATAGTTTTATTACTTTAATCTTTACAACCGTTTCAATTTTCGTGAAATAAAGTATACCCGAAAACCCGTCTGTTTCGTTTTCAATGGCCCACCACATTACTTTTAACCATATACATATCTCTATTTACAACTTTTTAAAACTATATTTACATTTTCCTGACCTATACATACATTATTTATTACTATTCATGTTATTTATTTGTACTGTCCATAAACAAAAAATATTGATAAAAGCTGTTGGTCCACCTACCAGTTGTAATTATTTGTGCATACGCAAACCGAGAGCTGTGATAGTGTTCGAAATTTAAAAAGTGGATTTTTATTTATTTTCCCAATAGGAAACTTGCGTTTTTTTTTCTGTTCTTCCATTTTTATTTCTCTCTTCGCCTTCATACTCCCTCTTCGTTTTATATTATAATTTCGTTTTCTTAAATCAGGTTTTATTATTTTTCCTGATCGTAATTGTCAAACTTTTTATATGTATAAAATTAAATATCAAAAATAAACTAATTATGCAACTAATGCCCCGACCAGCGCAGCTCTCAAACTCACTGATACATCGGAATGAGTGAGTGTGAGCCACTCCCTACTCACCACGACGGGTACCTGGTTGGCTTGCCTGTTCATACAATATGCGTGGGCACAGCGGCTGACCAATCAACCGGTGCGGTGGGTGGGATTCACACACTCAGGGAGCTGTGTTGGTTGAAGGCATTCACTGCAATTGAAGAGAATTTAATAATTCTCAGTAATGATATTCCGCTACCAGTAAAGCACCTGTGCTAGGAATGGTAGACAAACAAACGTGTTAATGTGTAAACGTGTTAGAACAATTGTATGTTGAAGAAGCGTTTGAATTTAAATTTGGCGCTCAGTGACCAGAGATGGCGAATCGAGTCGAGGTTGCCCGAACCACAGCAAGCGGTTGGATCGATGAGGATGCGCAAGAAGAAATATGGCATTGCAGACGCAAGACCGGCTTTGAGCTGTACTTATAATTAAGAATTTGTAAATCATGGTGCAATAAAAGTTTAAAACAGCAGTAAGCTATTGTCAATACGATTAAACAACTAGTCAATAAATAACAGTGCAAACATTTTGGTCCTTCGAGCCGGATGGTTTAGTGCAGGCAAGAAAATGGTCTACAAGCAACAAGGCGAAGTCAGCCATTGTTGAAAGGCAAAATCAATCGTTGTAAGCAACCATCCGTTTATTCAATCAAAGCGAGATCCAGGTGGATCGTAATCAATAAGCAAGGCAGAAGCATCGACCAAGAGAAATCTTTAGGCAGCGAAGTGCTTCTCAATCATCAATTTCAGTTCTGGTGGGATATTAATCGCATTAGCAAGGCAAGTGTAGTCGTTTATCCTTCCAGCATTCCTATCCATTTGCATAAAATGGCCGATTTAAATAATCTTATTAATAGGCGCACTACGCTAAAACGAAATTTAACTCGTTACAAAAATTATGTCGGTGGTTTTGATGAAAATGAAATTACGCCGCGAACGCGAATTGAAGCGCAATTGCGCAAACAAAAAATGGAGCCCTGGCTGGATGAATTTGAGTCCATTCAGGCGCAGATTGAAACCATTGCACCCCTTACGGACGAGGCAGCAATCGTAGCAATGGCGGAGATGGGCGAAAGTTTCGAAAATACTTATTATCAAGTTTTGACCGCGTTTGTTGCAATGAACACCAATAGTAATCAGGATGAAAGGGTCGAAGTTGGTAGTCTCGGGGACGGTGGTGACCCTTCGGAGCTAAGTTCGACGCGTTCGGGCAGTGAGGCGTCGAATTCACTGCCTCCTTTATTATCTCGCGAAGTAAATAACCACAGCAATAGCAATCAAGTAAAGCTTCCAAGACTCACATTGCCTCCGTTTGCAGGTGAGACCGATCGGTGGTTGAATTTTCGCGATATGTTCAATTCGTTGGTAGATCAAAGGGATGATATTTCGCATATCGAGAAATTCCAATATCTAAAGGCGTCACTCACCGGCGATGCTGCTACATTATTGCAATCACTAGAATTAACGTCCGCCAACTACAGCATTGCGTGGAACTTGTTGAAAGAACGTTTCGAAAACAAATCATTAATAATTCATAATCATTTAAAGTCGTTATTTGAAATGGAAGCTATTCCAAAAGAATTCCAAAGAATCCGAAAGAACGCGTTTCGGTTGGATTATATCAGGCTTTGTCACTAATCGCGAAACAAATAATCGACAATCTTGATTCTTGACAGTTGACGAATCGCACGATCAAATACAAAAACAATTAGAATCATTTTGGAAAATACAAGACGTGCCCAATGGCGTTCCTACTTCGCTAGAAGAAAATGAGTGCAGCAATTATTTCGGTGACACTACCTTTCGCAATGATGAAGGCAGGTTTGTGGTCAGACTACCTTTTAAATCTAACTTATCGGAGTTAGGCGAATCATACGACATAGCGACACGGCGTTTTGTGGCCTTTGAAAAACGGCGCCATTGAAACTCAGAATTAAATCTGCAATATACGGCTTTCATGGAAGAATATATGAAATTAGGGCACATGACGCCGGTAATATATAGTGAAGCTCAATTAAAAACAGCATGTTTTTTGCCGCAGCACGTAGTTCTAAAACCAGATAGTCTCACCACAAAACTGCGAGTAGTTTTTGACGCTAGTTGCAAAACTGCTTCTGGAGTGTCATTAAATGATGTGCTAAAAGTCGGACCGGTAGTTCAATCAAATCTCTTCGCAATCTTGATACAGTTTAGATTACATCCGTACGCATTTTCAAGCGATTGTGAAAAAATGTACCGACAAGTTTTGATACACGAAGATGATAGGAAATATCAAAATATTTTGTACAGAAAAAGTTCTTCAGACAAATTTCAATGTTATCAGCTCAATACGCTTGCCTTTGGCACCGCATCTGCTTCTTACTTGGCAACTAGATGCATCCAGGAAATCGCGTTCCAGGCGGAGAGTCAATATCCGGAAACTGCAAAATTCATACACGATTCGTTTTATGTCGATGATTTTATTGCAAGTTGCAGTACTGCCTCAGATGCTGTCAAAACAATTTTTGAAATTAATAAAATTTTTCCTGAATATAAGTTCACTCTGAGAAAGTGGACATCAAATCATCCCGAATTATTGCGTAACCTGGCTATCGGTGACTCTCTAACTAATTTTGATGACGAAGCCCATTATCAAAGAAGTCTCGGGTTAGAGTGGAATTCGAAGGAAGATAGATTTCAGTTTCCCTTCAAAAATAATGTGAAAAATGGGTCTAAGGTAACTAAAAGAACAATTCTCTCTGAAATAAGCTCAATTTTCGATCCACTCGGTTTGGTCGGTCCAATAATCGTAAAGTCAAAAATTATATTGCAAAATCTCTGGAAACACAATCTATCATGGGACGAATCTATACCCGATGAGCTCTACACTCTATGGCGGTCTTATCAATCAGAGATAGCTGATGTGCATCGTTTGACAGTTGCTCGGCAAGTAATGTGCGACAACCCAAACGTTATTCAAATTCATGCGTTTTCAGATGCTAGCGAGGTCAGTTATGGTACTTGTATCTATCTTAGAACCACTAATTCTTCGGGAGAGCATACCGTTAATCTGTTGTGCTCCCGAGGACGCGTCGCTCCTTTGAAAGTAATAACAATCCCTCGACTAGAGCTAATGGCAGCACATCTATCATCTCAGCTTGTTCTGCAGGTTAAAAACACTCTAGATGTTATAGTTAACAGCATCCACTACTGGTGCGACAGCTCAATCGTATTAGCTTGGCTAAAAAAGCATCCAACGGAATTAAAAACTTTCGTGGCCCATAGGGTTGCTGATATAGTTGCAGAAAGCCGTAATGCAACTTGGAAACATGTAAGATCGGGTGAAAATCCAGCGGATTTGCTGAGTCGTGGGACTTCGTCATCAAATCTTGCGGTTTCAGAGAGCTGGTGGCACGGTCCGAATTGGTTATCACAAGATGAGTCATTGTGGCCTGAATCCTTGAGTCAGGGCGGGGTTGTCGAATTACCTGAACTTAAAAAATTAGTAAGTGCTTTACCTGCCACCATTGAAAATAATTTGATATCGGATCTTATAGTCAGATATTCAAAATTACTCCGGCTGCAACGAGTATTGGCTTATTGCTACCGGTATATATTTAATTCTTCGCGTACTGACAATAGAATCGCAGGCCCACTCACTGTAACTGAGCTAGAAAATTCATTGAAAACTCTTATTCGAAACGTACAGGCACAAGCTTTTGCGGACGAGATTAAATATATTAATAAACACAAACATGTGTCGCCACAAAGCAGATTGAGAGCTCTAAACTCATTTGTTGATAAAGACAAATTGCTTCGCGTTGGAGGTAGAATCCGTTTTAGCCACATGGTTTATGATGCAAAGCATCCATACATTCTTCCGAAGAGTCATCATTTCTCTAATTTAATAATAAAATTTTATCATGAGCAACATTTGCATGCAGGTCCTCAAGCCACCTTGCATGCCATTCGCCAGTCCTATTGGATTGTTGCTGGTAAAGGCGCGGTTAATAAGCTTACTAGATCTTGTGTGATATGCCGTAGATTTGATGCTAAGTCGGCAGCACCGCTTATGGGTTCGATTCCCTTTTGTACCATCCTACAAGTAAATTAAACCAATAGTAGAAAATATCAACACAGTCGTTTTATTAATCCATCGCTCCAACAAATTCAGAAGAGGGATACGAAGTTAAGTTAACGATTAGTGAAATTAAAAAGAATTGTTGCGTTCCACGTGTTGAGGCGAGTGTTGAGGTTAAGAAATGGCCAACAACGACGATTCTCCGAGTTTACCCACTACCCCGGATGAGAATCAACCAAAAGCAATATCAATAGAGGATGTTATTCGAGCTACAATAAGAGGTATGGCACAGTATGAAAATATTCGAGTGGAAAATCAACGAGTAGAAGAGCCACGACAGACGCAGTCCGTACAACCACACTATTCCACCAAGGAAATATCCGCTTTATTACCCGAGTTTTCAGGAGAAAAACAAGATGCTCATTTATGGTTAGAACGAATAGATGCAGTACAGAGAGCTTATGGCGTCTCTGATCAGTTGATCCAGTTACTAGCAGCAGGAAAGTTAATTAAGAAAGCACGAGAATGGTATTTGTCAAAAGTGGAATTTGTTACAATGGATTGGTCATCGTTGAAGAGAGAAATCAACAAAATGTTTGCTGGGTTTGAAGACAAGGTTCAATTACGACGCCTATTTGAAAAGCGAAGATGGAAATCTGGTGAGTCGTTTGCTGACTATTTTCATAACAAAATTAGTTTGGGTAACAACGCACACATCGAAGAGTCCGAAATGATTCAATATATAATTGATGGGTTTGACAATGCAATACTGCAGAATCAAGCCAGGATGATGTTACCAAGTATCATTACTCTGGATGATTTATTTCAAATGATGAATAACGTCAGCTGTAGTGTGAGTGGTCACGTAAAGAATCCGAAGAAGTCTGAGGAACCTACTGGTGAAAAACAGCAACCTCGCGTATTCCGGTGTTACAATTGTTCAGAAACTGGGCATAAGTTCGAGAATTGTCCAAAACCAAAGCGAGAAAGGGGTTCATGCTTTGAATGTGGCCAGTGTGACCATTTAATCCGAGATTGTCCGAAGAGGAAAATGAAGCGAGAAACTACGAATGTTGTCTATGAGTCTAACAACCGACTTCCCTATACGACGCAGTTGGCAATTAGCGTAAGAGATGAGTATAGCACTGTTTGTAAATATAATTTAGTTTCTATAATTGACACTGGTAGTCCGATAAGTTTGATTAAATCGCGTTACGTGCCAACCATTAATTATAGCGACACTTCAGTGAATAACGAATTTTATGGGATTAATAATTCAAAATTAACTATTCTTGGGTTATTCAGAACTGATGCTATAATCAATGGTATTAGTGTTAGATTAAATTTTTATGTCGTGCCAGACGACACCATGAATTACTCTGTAATATTAGGGAGAGATTTTATTTCGTTGCCGCAAGTCAAAATTGACTTGGGTGATTCTGTGACAGTTGAGGTTTCTTCTGCGGGAATTGAAGGTCCTAAGATTGATCGGGCTGAGTCTGAGATTTTAAACATTGGTCATCTTGCTGAGTCTGAATTGCATGCAGTTGATTTGAATATTAATCCTCAGTTGGGTCATGAGGTTAAGTCCCAAATTAATGATATTTATCAAGAGTGTTATGTTACATCGGAGTTAAATATAGGCGACGTTTGTAGTCATTGCGAAATGGAAATTGAATTAACACGAAATGAGCCGGTTGTATTTCGCGCGCGAAGAATTTCATTTTACGAAAAAGAGCAATTAAGAACTATATTAGACGACTTTCAGCGAGACGGTATCATTCGTCCCAGTATTCCAAAGAAAGATAGACCGTTTGATACTATCCATATCGACCATTATGGTCCGCTCGAAAAAACTCCATCGGGCGCAAAACATATATTTGAAGTGATTGACGGGTTTACTAAATTTGTTAGTCTTTTCGCAGTAAAATCTACAACCACAAGGGAAGTTATTAAATGCTTAAAGGTTTATTTTCGTTATTATAGCATGCCAAATCGAATTATATCGGATCGGGGGTCCTGTTTTACTTCTAATGAATTTAGTGAGTTTGTAGAGGAGCTCGGGATCTTGTTTGTAAAGGTTGCTCGGTTAACCCCTCGCGCGAATGGTCAAATCGAAAGGAGAAATCGTGATTTAACGCCAATGATATCCAAAGTTACGCAAACTATTAAAAAATGGGACGGAAGCCTACCCGAAGTTGAGTATGTAATTAATAACACTATTTGTCGGTCAACGGGGAAAGCCCCGGCAATGTTGTTATTTGGTGTTCATCAAAATGATCAATACGATCCCTTAAGGAATTATTTGGAAGCTGCAATTGACCCATGCGACGTGCACGATATAAGACGCGGCGCCGGGGACACAATGTTGAAATCTCAGATCGCCAGTAAGATATCTTACGACAAGAAGCACAAGACTCCTCACAAATATAGTATTGGCGATTATGTAATGATTAGGAATGTAGATGTAACGCCCGGAATATGTAAAAAGTTTGTACCGAAGTTTCGCGGCCCTTATGTTATTAGAAAGGTTTTAGATCACGATCGATATGTAGTCACTGATATTGATAACTTTCAATTGACTCAGATTCCATTCGAAAGTATTTGTGGTTCGGACAAAATGAAGATGTGGTTAAGTAATACTCAATAAATTATATGTGTTTATGTTTGATGAAAATTTATGTTCGTTGCTTAAGAGATTTTTTTTTATTTATGGCCTTATGGCTGGGTTAATGTTATGCTGTCATTTATGTTTGTAAGTTATTTTGAGGCTAATTATGATATTTGCGTATGGATTATGTTTTCTTTTATGGCAATCGATTATGGTGTTTGACGTTCTTAGGTATGATTATGTTATTTTATGATAAATTAAGATGTGTATTATGTATCTATGATATTGGATAATTATGGGAAAATTATGATTTCTTATGTATTATTATGTTTTACTTCGTCGGGGACGACTCAAATGTCAGGAAGGCCGAGCTGTTGTCGTATAATTTGAATTTTAAATTTGGCGCCGCTTGGGTGTTAGTAGACTTGTTGTTTAGCTTTGTTAGAAGAGAGAGAAGGAAAAGGTGTGTGTTTTCTGTCGTCAGAGGGAGTTAGTAGCACATGCAGTAGCATTTTTATTTTGATTCTTTGGTTCGATTCCCTTTTGTACCATCCTACAAGTAAATTAAACCAATAGTAGAAAATATCAACACAGTCGTTTTATTAATCCATCGCGCCAACACCTTCAAGGCCCTTCTCGATATGCGGAACTGATTTCGCAGGTCCCTTTTCCGTAAAATCTTTTGCAGGGCGCGGTTGTAAAATAACTAAAGCTTACTTATGCGTGTTTGTGTGCTTCAGCACAAAGGCCGTGCATTTGGAGTTAGTGGGAAGTCTTTCAACAGATTCCTTCATCGCATGTTTAAAACGGTTTATTGCTCGGAGGGGTTACTGCGTTGAGATTCACTCCGATAACGGCACCAACTTTGTCGGTGCAGCTAATCAGTTAAAGGACTGGTTTGACATGATTTCCTGTCAATCAGCAAATAACGCTATTTCTAATTTTTTAACTCAAAAAAAGTTAATTGGAAATTCAATCCAGCCCGAGCTCCTCACTTCGGAGGACTGTGGGAATCCGTCGTAAAATCTGCAAAGCGTCATTTATACAGAACAACTGGTAATATGTCCTTCACTTTCGAGGAACTAACGACGTTGTTTTGCCAAATCGAAGCGGTGCTAAACTCGCGGCCATTGATTGCATTACCCTCTCAACCCAACGATTTACCATACCTTACACCTGGTCATTTCCTTGTGGGCGACTCACTTTTATCCCTACCGGAGCCTTGTCTGGTAGATCTCAAGCAAAATAGACTGAAGCGGTTTGAGTTGACTCAACAATTGTACCAGAGTTTCTGGAAGTCATGGTCGCAGGACTACCTAAATTTGCTGCAAACTAGATCCAAGTGGCAACTACCCTCAGGAAAGCCAATTACTCCAGGATGCATTGTGCTGATTAAGGATTCAACACCACCACTGCTTTGGCAAATGGGGCGTGTCGAAGCAACTCACCCCGGTGCGGATGGTATAACAAGAGTGGCTACTGTGCGCACGTCGTCAGGCGTGTTCAAACGTCCCGCTACTAAACTAGTGCGTTTAATATCCGATAGTAGTGAGTTCGATGAAAGCCGAAAGTGATATAAATGAGCGCCAATTGTAACGCGCCGATGTTTATATTATTGTAGGATAGGTTTATTTTTATTTGATTGGTCATTTATATTTATTTTCATTTTGCAATTTTTTTGATCCGTATGTCATAGTTGTATGATTTTTCTTTTTCTTTATGTTCATGTAGACTTAAGCGAAAATATTGTATCATGGTATGATCTTGATCATGTATCTGAATGTTATTGTTTAGTGCTGAAAGACTCTTTCAAGGTGGCCGGCATGAAGAAGCGTTTGAATTTAAATTTGTCGCGCTCAGTGACCAGAGATGGCGAATCGAGTCGAGGTTGCCCGAACCACAGCAAGCGGTTGGATCGATGAGGATGCGCAAGAAGAAATATGGCATTGCAGACGCAAGACCGGCTTTGAGCTGTACTTATAATTAAGAATTTGTAAATCATGGTGCAATAAAAGTTTAAAACAGCAGTAAGCTATTGTCAATACGATTAAACAACTAGTCAATAAATAACAGTGCAAACATATGTTATGTATACTGGTGGTTGGGGAGACCCAACCACAAATGTCTTATGTAATATATGTACTTGTAACCACTACAAATTAATTAATAAAAACATTTTAAAGCAAAGCAACTTCTTGGACAAAAACACTAATCCAGCTATGATTGATACGATATTGAAAAGCTAGTGATCGAAACGATTCACCAGTAGCCATGTATCTGCAAAAAATATTAAGTAATAACTAATTAACACGGTTTTGAATTTTAGATGTTGGTTGTAAAGCAAGATGGAAAGCGATGCGAGATTACTAGCAACAAAAAAAACGAGAGAATGCGAAACAAACGGGAACGGGTTCAGCAAAAGCTGACCAAGAAGATGTATTTTCTAAGAAATTTAAACACATGCTTTTCCTGGATAATACTTCCATGGTGGAAAGAAAGTAATATCAATGTTAAATAATTATACATATATTAATAAAATTAATTCTGTTATTTAGAAGGATACATAGCAGCAATTATAATATGCACAATACAGACAACCAATCGACACAACAGACGGAATATTCTGAAAAGACTCAAGATTCGCAACAAACTCAACAATCGGAAGATTCTGAACAGACCCAAGATTCGCAACACACTCAACAATCGGAAGATTTTGAACAGACCCAAAATTCTCAACAAACTCAACAGACAACAGATTCAGAATCAGAACAAACCCATGCCCAAGACATTCAACCAACAGAATATACTTAACAAACAAGACAAACCGAGGAGACACATCAAGGTGAAAACTGTGTATCCACTAGTCCTACAAACAACCCAGGACCACCAGCCAAACGATTGAAAACCAACAAAAATCTACCATCTAAAGATAAAACAATTCTAGTTTTGAACGAATTAAGAAAAGGAAGAGCTGAAAGAACTGCACTTATAAAGGAATTGACAAAGATGCCACCATCGCAAAAATATGAAATGTGTGACCCTGCAATATCACTGTTTTTCAAAAGTATGACTGCTATTGTTTCAACATTTTCTCCTCTGTTAAAAAACAGAATAAAAGTTGACATAATGAATATGGTTTCACAATATGAAACGGAACATCTTTCAACCGAGGGGGTAACCACTTGTGTAATATTTGGGACAAGCGGTTTTGTAATAGTATTACACGTTTTGTAATACCAAGTGTAATACTATTCAAATTGTAGTAATAGTATTACATTTTCTGTAATACTATAAAAATCCTATATAATATCGTGTAATACTATTGTAATAGTCGTGTAATAGTATGTAATAGTCGTGTAATAGTCGTGTAATAGTAAGTAATTCTTGGTGAAATAGTGTGCAATACTCGTGTAATAGTATGTAATAGTGTCGTTAATAATAGCATTCAAATAATCAATATATGACTATAAAAGTTTAAAAATTGTGTTTAATGTAATTACAAGTGTAAGTATATATTCCAGTTTTGATTTTTTTATTATTTCCATGCGATGCGCTGGTTTCCGCAAATTTGTAAACTTTTGTCTTGTGTTGGGTAGAGACAAAGGGGGACCGAGAGCGGGACGGTATTGCAGGTGCTACACTCGTATGATTTGACTAGACTAGAGGGTTAGACTGTTAGAGACAGATTCACTCGACGTAATTCAACCTCGCATTCGACAGTGATTCAGTTTAGAATTTAGTGCAAAATATTTATAAGACTAGTAGTTACTTGAGTAGTTATATTTTTAAAATTGAAAATACGCAAAAGCCTTTTAGGCTCGCTTAAAGAACCTACTATAATTTTATTAAAAGTAAGGCATATTTCATTCGATATTTCTAGTTTGAATTCTAGAAATTTCAACAGACATGTTCTAAATATTAACTTAATACTAAAATAATTAATACTAATTAATACTTAAAACTAAATAATAATTATTTTTAATAGATTC
The DNA here is from genome assembly GCA_963556235.1 of Cryptophagus acutangulus. Taxonomy (NCBI): domain Eukaryota; kingdom Metazoa; phylum Arthropoda; class Insecta; order Coleoptera; family Cryptophagidae; genus Cryptophagus; species Cryptophagus acutangulus. The sequence continues at coordinate 20,089 of CAUVYR010000346.1, read as the reverse complement.
AACACCGAATTCAACACGCTTGAAACCTCGCTTAAAACGAGCGTAATTCTTAAACCGGGAACTTAATCTAAAAAAATGCAATCAAGCTCAGAAGCATCCACATCTCAAAATTCCGAGCAAAATTCACAATCTGATTTTTCAATGGATCACAGCTCGGGTCACAGCGTATGTGAAGACGCCAAAAAAAAATTGTTTTTTCGTAATTTAAATGAAGAATTAGGAATAGAATTACCATTATATTTAAGGAATTTGCTACATTTTTTTGGCTATGAGTCAGCCGGGGCACTTAAACATTTTGAACCATCAATTTTTGCTGAAATGAAAACTTTTGGAAAAAATAAATTGGGTTCTTATTTAAATGAAAATGACGACAAAAAAACATTTTTATGGATTATATCATAATAATCCAAAAGAATTTCAAATTCTTCCGGGACACAAATCACTAATATTAGAAATAAAAAATTATATAACCACGCATGATTTAGCTGAAATTAGCAAACTAAGTAAGTCTAAATATGAAACATGCCCATGTTCAAAAAATCAACTGGAAACAGTGGTTAGAACTGTAACAGTAAGAAGAAGAACATTAATATTTCCGAGAATACATCAAACCAGGTTGATATTTTAAAAGAAGAAGACATTTTATTTAATTTGTTGAAGTGTTGGTACCTTAAATTGGACAATGCTAATATTCTATTTCGGTCATTTTTTGATAATCCCAAAAATAAATTTATTAGTGTACATATTAAGGAGTTGCCAAATGAATCTTTCACCTATTCGTCAAGAATTTCTTGTTGCTTATGTGCTACAGTAATTACAGCCCACAAAGCAGAATATGGAAACAAAAATATACAACCGCGCAAAACCCGATGGGTCTGCCAAAACTTTTTCAAGCATACGAAGAAAAAACATTTAACTAATTTAACCAAGAATTTAACAGTGGACCAAACAACAAAACAGATATTTGATCCATCTAGCATTCATCCACGACAACCATTAATTTGTGACATTTTTAAGCAAACTGCTGCTAATTCCGAAACTAATTCTTCTAATAAATTAATCACCATCGATAGTGAAGTTCTCTCGGAAGTTCCTTTAGATGGCGCTTCAAGTTCATCAAAACTAAACACAAAACCGAGCAGAAAGCGCTTACTATCTGACTCAACGTCTGAAGAAGATGCAGAAAAATCTCAAGCTGGGCAAAACAATTCGGGGGAAGCCATTCTCGATTCAGTTTAGAGGTTGACTGTATCAAGAAAAATATGACAACCTCGTTGAATACAAATATTGTTAATAAAACACGAGATTTAAGAACAAGAAAATCTAAGCTTTATAGAAAAAGATTAAAGAACATTACAACGGAGTATAGAATTCCCAAATATTTCAAATCTTTAAATGAAATGGAAAATTTACTGCAGTACAATAAACAGCTAGGTGAGTACGTTAATAATTTGTTAACTAAACTGTCTTCAAAATACGAAGAAAATATTGTGATATGCAAAGCCAGTTCGGCAAATTTGAATGAAGAAAACCCTACTTCAAAATTGCTCAATAAATTAATGATTGTATCAAAATCTAGATCAAAATCTAATAAAGCCAATGCAAATAGATATGATAATACACTTCAAATGTTTGCTTCATATATATTTATGATTGGTGGTAGATTAACCTATGAAACTTTGTGTGCTAATTTACCGTTACCGTCATTGTCATCAGTAAGCAGATATCTGTCTGACCATGGTCCAATCATAATAGAGGGCGAAAAGAATATTTGGTAGAAAAAAACTCACCTTTTGTAGTATGGATAAGTGAAGATGCCACCAAAATAACAAGTAAGGTTCAATATGATCCTAAAACTAATCAGTTGGTTGGGTTTGTGTTACCATTAAACAGTCGCGGTATGCCAATTTCAAAATCTTTTATTGCTACTTCTGCAAAATGTATTGAAGAATGTTTTACCACAGAAACAATAGGAACAATGGCTTATACTATTATGGCTCAATCTTTAGCAGAAAATACAACACCGTTTTGCATATGTATTTTTGGTACAGACAACAAATTTATAACAAGCAATGTATTGGATAGGTGGACATTTATTCGAAACGAATGCAAAAAATATGATATAGAAGTATTGGGCTACTCATCAGACGGGGATCCAAGATTATTGAAGGCGATGAAAATACAAACGAAAATAGGAATTGGTAACACACGTGCTAATTATCAAAATTGGGAATGGTTCAGTAGTAACATTGATACTAAATTTGACGTAGTTCAAGATATTGTTCACATTGGTACAAAATTAAGAAACAAATTTATTAAACATTCAATAATATTACCTATTGGGAACCATTTAATATCTGTAAGTCACCTCAATTTATTAATATCTACTGTATCCAAAGACAAACATCAACTGACTTATTCTGATCTTGACCCGAAAGACAGAATGAATTTTCCATCCGTCGAAAAAATTTGTGATGAAACAGTGTTAAAGCTATTAAACGTGGGCAATATTCCTAATTGTGAAGGAACGCATAGTTTTTTAAAAATTTTAAATTGGATTTTAGCTGCATACTTACTTTAACACCAAATGAACGCATTTTTAAAATATGGTATGCAGTATTTTATTTGCGTATATGGCGATCTTGGATTTTAGAACATGCACAATATACATTAGGTAATAACTTTATTACACTAAATTGTTATACGTGTATTGAAATTACAGCGCATTCTTTAATCAACCTAATTATTAAATTAAGAAATTTCAACAGAAATGAACTATTTTTGCCCCAATTGTATAGCAGTCAACAATGCGAGAGCTTTTTTAGACAGTGCGGTCAATGTTTTCTACGTATTCTACTATTGTAAACTGCAGCATGCTTGATTTAATGCATCGACTAAAACGCATACAATTTCAAAATTCTATTTTAACCAATGAATCCGACAACGTCTTGTTTCCAAGATTCCAAAATAGAAAAATAAATCGCAATGATTTCGAAAAATATCAGGATCTACCAATCGACGAAGAAATGTATGCAGTTATAGAAAGTGCAAAAAAAGAAGCAATCAGTGATATGAAGAAACTTGGAATATTATCTCGCCATAACACCATTTGCGGTATATCGTTAGCTGAACTACCTGCAGAAGAAAGCTCGGAAGAAAGTGTAGAAGCCTCGGTTCGAGCCTCGGTAGAAGCTTTCGTAGAAAACAACGACGATGAGCATGATGCTGGAGATACCTCGGAAGATATACGTCAAAATGATCAAGAAAATCGCGAAGAAAATGCACAGAATGATGTAATTACAGATATATCCGTAGAAGATACCGTGCATATTCTTCAAGATATGCGAACTTTATATGCAATTACTGGTAGTTTACATCTTAAGAGCTATGCAGATACAAAATTACAATTGGGAGAATCAGGACCATTTACAACTGTGATTGACTCGTCCAGCAAAGAATATATAGTTAGAAAATCATCAATTTGTTGGTTATTAAGTAAAAGTTCAAATCGTTTAAGTAGTGACAGATTGCAACGAGTAAGGGACAATGATTTACTAAAAATGAACTCATTGATGCCATCTTCAGTACGCTCAAAAAGAAATATAACTACAGACGCTGAAGTTAGTGTAGGTGATTGGGTGGTTTTCGAAAAAGAAAATATTGGTTGTCAAATTGGACTTATTATTAACTTTTGTTATTTGTCTGGTACCACACTGAAGCAAAAGGAATATTCCAAATGTACAGCAAACGTCAATAACTCCAATATTGGCGTATTATGTTTGTGGTACAATTTAAAAGATTCAATATTAATTCTTACAAATGACATATATCATTAGCTTTCAATTGAGTTATATAATAGCTATTTATGCAACCAGTTAGGAAATGCATTTTTTTGTGTAACGAGCGGATTTCTGCGGGACGAGCGCAGCGAGTTCTGCAAAATAACGCGAGTTACACAAAATAGCATTTCCTAACATGTTGCATACAAGATTTTTTCTAATTTTTACAAGAACCTTCTCAAAAAAGAGTTTTTTAAACTTATGATATTAATAATTTAGTGAATTTTATCAAAACAAGTAGGCTTTATTCGGAACTTTTCATCACCAGTTGTGAAATATTTTTCATTACATCACCAGTTGCGTAAAATGTGCCGTTTGCCAACTACAATCGATTTTGAAAAGTCACATTTTACATGCCAAAATTAGAAAAATGTACATTACCACAACCTGAAGTAAATGAAAAATTGATTTGCTACACTGGCGAAATTTTGGACGCAATTACAAATATGTTTTTTGAAGATGCAGGTAAACTTTTATTAGATTTTTTTTTTTTTGATTTTACTTATACTTTTATTTATTTAAATTAGAGTTAAATTCATCTTCTGATCTCCCGTTAATCAAAATTCGAGATAAAGCTATTGTTGAAAAAGAACTTGTCTCGGAACTTGTACAAGTTAAACCAGCAATTGGACTCGCACTTGGAGTTTATGTTGTTGTTCAATTCTGTACAAAGAAATCAAAAAAATATTATATAGGCATAATTTTCAACATAGAAAATGAAGAATATCAAGTAAAATATATGCGAAAAATTGGTCTCAACTCATTCATTTTTCCAGAAAAAGATGATATTTCATTTGTTGATTTGGATGACATCCAAATGAAATTAAAAAATCCGACTATAGATAACCGCTTACATCACATGTTTGAAGAAGATTTGTCGTTATTTTTTACCATGCAATAGATGAATGAAATTTTATGTTACTGTTATGTGTAAAATGTTAAAATTGGTATTGTGTTCTCGTTAATATTTTTTATTATACCAAAAATACGATTTTTGCAATATTAATATTGCAAAAAATAATAATAATATTATTATATTAATAATCATATTAATATTAATACGATTTTACATATTTTTTATTATTGGTTATTTATTTAACACAAGAATGTTATTTATTTTATATTGAAAAGTTTTAATATTTTAGTTTGTATTTTTAATATTCTTTAAATAAAATTTATAATAATTTAAAATAGTGTATATTTATTGACCATTCTTTTCTAAATCAAAGGGTTTCACAATATTTTCTTATTTCTCATTTCATAAATGCGTAAATTGTAAAACTATGTAATACTCATGTAATACTATGTAATACTCGTGTAATAGTATGTAATACTCGTGTAATACTCATGTAATAGTATGTGATACTTGTGCAATACTATGCAAATATCGTGTAATACTGTGATATACAAAATAAATTGTATGTTTTTCATGTAATACTAATGTAATACTTTGCTATTTTATGTAATAGTGCAATACTTGGGACACGCAGATTGCTAGTGGTTACCCCCTCGCTTTCAACAGTTCAATCTTCAACCGTACAACCCCAAAACTTTATGCCATGTTCACAAACAAAAAATTGGGCACCCGTTTCAAATTCGCTAAACGAATATAATAATTCACCGTCTACTTCCGGGACATTTGAAGATACATTGAGCTATCAGTGTGAAATGTAAAATGTGTGAAACGTATTGTTTATTTTTTCTATTATAATAATTAATTACCTAAATGTAATGCTAAGCTTTTCTTCAGGGGAAATTGGATGTTTATGCCGATTGTATGGCGATTTCATAATATCGTGTTTTATTGTAAAACTGTCTCAAATAAATCGGTAGAAAGTCGAAAGTATTCTATAAATTTGGCTTCGTTCCCAAATAATCTTCTTTCTACTGTGATATTAAAAGCTCCCTCAGTTTTTCGATTTGCATATAAATCATTAATTTTTTTGTTCGATTTTTTATCTAGCAATAGTAACAAATTGTTTTCTTCATCCTCTTCCTCCATTAATAAAGCTACTACTTGCTGAATTTTAATTTTTAAAGTTATTTTTACTTCAATTTCCAAATACTCTACTATATACACGCTAAAAACAGAATGATAAATGCATTCTCAAAGAAACCAACCACGTCGACGTACAGCGCGGTATCAATTGGCAGAAAGCGCTGTGCGTTGTGAGTTGTGCGCCGCGCACTGTTCTAAAAAACCGTAGCTTAAGCATTGTAAAGATGAATTAAACTGCCCGAAATGTTCAGACAAACACTCCATCAAAGAAGGTAAGTACACTAACCACACTGTGTGGGATAAAAAATGTCACATATATAAGATAGCGCTTGATAAGTTTAGAACTGGCATATTAACAGAATGCAAATAGCAATTATAATCAACAAATTTTTTAAATTCCACAGACACAAGTTCCACAAATGTTTTAAATTCCGCAAGCATAAGTAAACAAACAACAATCTAATTGTTGGTTTCACAGAAACATGGTTACATAGTAGCACTTCAAATTCAGAAGAATTTGATTCGAACCTATATAATGTTTATCGTTGTGATCGTAACTTTGCACTAGTAGACGCTTCCCGCGGCGGAGGGGTCATACTTGAATCAATCAATCTCAGTGTTGAATCAATCAAAATGACAGCTAATCTGATTTATATTCCATTAACAAAAATGTTTAACCACTGCATAAGAAGTAATGTTTTTCCAGATGCACTAAAACTTGCCCTGGTCATTCATTTGTTTAAAAAAAGAGATATATTGGATAAAAATAATTATAGAACAATATCGCTCTTACCAGTTGTTTCAAAAAATTTTGAGAAACTTATAAAAGTGCAAATAACTAATTATTTTGAGGCAAACAATATTTTTAATAACAGTCAATTCGGCTTTCGCAAGGACAGGTCAACTACTGACGCTGTGTTAGCCTTCGTAGATAAAGCAGTTGAGTGTATTGAAAATGGAGAGCACTGTTTGGCCACTTTTATCGATTTGACAAAAGCATTCGATTGCGTCAACCATGATATTTTACTTGGTAAATTGAAAAATGCAATTTCTCTACATTAAGCTGTAAATTAATTGAATCCTATCTGGATGCCCGCAAACAGTTTGTAAGCGTCGGCGGTATTAAGTCTGAGGTGCTGGAAGGTTCAATTCTGGGACCTCTTTTGTTTTTAATTTATATAAACGATCTTCTCAGCAACGTTCGGGCTCAGTCGATCCTACTCTTCGCTGGCATAAACAAATCGATGTTGTAGCTGGCAAACTGGCTTCAAATACATATCTGCTGCGTAGGCTATGTGACACAGTATCAAATGAGGTACTAATGTCCGCCTACTTTTCGTTATTTCAATCACATGCATCTTATGCCTTGATAGTTTGGGGACACTCTCCTTCTATGCCTAGAATATTCGCATTGCAAAGAAGGGCAATCAGGATTCTGGAAAAGAATCATATCGAGCAGAATGTAAACCACTTTTTTCTCTTTAAACATTTTAACACTTCCTTCTTTATATATTTTTCAATGTTTGTTATATGTTAAATCTAATATATGTAAATATTCTAGTCATAAAGATGTTCATTCTTATGAAACGAGAAGAAAATCAAATATATGTAATAAATTTTATCGATTAACTAATTCTAAAACAGGCACGAATTCTTACGGAGTCAAGTTTTATAATTTATTACCGCGTAATGTTAAGTTGTTGTCTTTTATAGTTTTTAAATGTAACTGTAAGAAATATCTTACTAAAAAGGCTTTTTTAACTTTAATGAGTATCTGTCAAATGATTTTGGCGATTTTTTTTTCTGTAATCTAAACATAATGTAAAATGTGTACGACTTGTGTAAATATTTTTATATATAATACATCAATAAATTACTTTACTTTACTTTGTTCGTTCTAATTGTTTACATTCCACCCAACACATCAGCCTATCATTAGGAATTGTTTGGTCAAACTCTCGAATCCCTGCATTATTTGTATGGGCGCAATGCACTAATCCTAGGAGACTTTAATCTGCCAAATTATGCCTGTCATGACAATCTTAATCCAAGACACAACCCCATTTGCGATGTGATTGGTCTTTTGAATCTGAGTCAATGTAACACCATAGTTAACCACCAAAATAAACTATTGGACCTTGTGTTCCACAATCATCCTTGTATCATCTCCTCACCAACCTACATCCTTACTAAAGAAGATATCTATCATCCACCACTGGATATTAATTTAACAACCAACCTTAATTCGAGCATACAAAAAAGAATCAAAAACCAAACGCCCCAACTCAACTACAAAAAAGCTAATTACCTTGTCTTGTACCATGAAATTTCAATCATCCACTGGTCATTTTTAAATTCTTATGAAGATATTGATAAAGCACTTGATCATTTTTATGTTGTGCTTAACACTGTTCTAAGTAATAATGTTCCCAAGAAACGCTCAACAACGACAAACTACCCGGTCTGGTTCAATAAAGAAATAATTACAAATATCAAACTCAAAAACAAGGCTCTCAATTTATTCAAAAAACATGACAATCCTAACGATCATGCAATCTACAAGACTTTACGTAGTAGAATAAAACAGAGTATGAAAACTTGCTATAATCATTATATGAGATAAATTGAAAATAATATAAAATGTGATACAAATGCATTCTGGTCTTTTATAAACAGCAAAAAAGATTCCCAAGATACAATTCCACAATCTTTAACACTTGGCAATGTCAAATATGATGACCCGGAGGGAAGCTGTGAAAGTTTTGCCAATTTTTTCTCACATGCATTTACCACTTCCAATCAAAGTATCTTGCAGAATCATGAATCTGTACCAATTGATGTAAATGTTTTGAATCTGTCCAATATTTCTATAGAATTGGTTCTTCAAGCCATAAAAGAACTTAAGCCAGGAATGACCAAAGGGCCGGATCTGATACCGGCGTTTTTGATTAAAGATTGCTCTATTATTTTTGCAGCTCCATTTACTATCCTTTTCAACATTTTCCTACGCACAAAACACATTTCCCTGTCTCTGGAAAACTTCGCGCATATGTCTTGTATTTAAAAATACTCCTATCGGAATACTATGCAACTTTTCTAAAATCCTTGAATTGAGCCTAAATCCCATCATTTCCAATCACATAAAAACCAAATCTCCACTCGTCAACATGGTTTTATGAAAGGTCGATCCACGATTATTAATCTATTTTGCTTCACACAGAAAGTAGCTGAGATTCTTGATGAACATGGTCAAGTTGACACTGCCTATACAGATTTCTCCAAAGCTTTCGACAAAATAAATCATAAAATCCTGTTAATGCGTTTGAATGAATTTGGTTTCTCCTCTGCATTAATAAAACTTCTTGCATCTTATTTACGCGATCAAACCCAGTTTGCTGAAGTACATAAATTCAAGTCCCGCACTTTTGACTAATGCTCCGGAGTTCCTCAAGGGTCGATCTTAGGGCCGACACTCTTCAACATTTACATTAACAGTATAGTTGATGTACTTGATGTTGATTGTCTGCTGTATGCTGACGATCTTAAATTGTTTTGTCCTATATTCACCGAAGATCACTGTATAAATCTACAAACAAACCTGGCACGCTTAAATTGCTGGTGCTCTCAAAACGGACTAGATCTTAAAATTGACAAATGCCAAATAATGTCATACAGTAAAAAACAAAATCCAGTCTTGTTTCAATATGCAATAAACGGTTCTAATTTGTCAAGGCCTCTTATAATAAAAGATTTGGGAATCAATTTTGATACCAAGCTGTCCTTTAATTAACACGTTCTTGTAACCTGCAAAGCGGCTATAAGAAATCTCGCTTTTGTTATCAGAAATAGTAAAGAGTTTAATAGTGCTGATACCTTATGTTTGTTATTTAATAGTCGTGTTAGATCTAAGCTTGAATATGCCTCAATAGTGTGGAGTCCGTGTTATGAGGTCGCAATAGCAGAAATCAAATCAGTGCAGCGTAAATTTTTGAAGTACATGTACTTAAAATCTGCAGGTATGCAGATTAAAATCCTGCAGTTGGCTTCCCACACGATGTGTTGCTAGATAAATTCGGGTACCGTCGTTTAGAAGATAGGAGGAAGTGTGACTCTTTGGTGTTTTTGCACAAAATTGTTCACTTCAACATTAATTGCCCTTGCATTCAAAAAAATTTAAAATTTCGCATACCTCGTCACTCTTCAAGGTTAAACACCGGATCCCTTTTTTATCTGGCAACACCCAAAACTAACTTTTTTAAACTTTCGCCAGTTCACATAATGTGCAGGAACTTTGCCAGTCTTTCGGACATTATCGATATATTTTGCTATGATATTTCTGTGCTGAAAAGTGTTTGTGATGTCTTTATTTAATCTGTGATGTCATCTAACTATTGTTTTATATTTAAGTTGTTGTAAGTCTCTTTCACAAGACAAAACAAATAAAAGTACGTCTTCTGACACCAGGGCAGCTTTTATGATGAAGCTCCGAAAAACACTGAGTTTAATAATGCACTAATGTTCACAAATCGAATTGATAATGAGATTTGTTTAAATAAATGTTCAATTTTGTGAGGTGTTTGAGTAAAACAATAAACAACCTTTAACTTATTTATTAATGCGATATAAAATAATAATAGAAACGATGTGCAACGATTAACGACAAAATTAATACTAACTCATTAATTAGCACTGCTCTTCTTCATTTATCTGTATATGTGGTTTTCTTATCTAACCATAATGAAGCTATTGTTTATGAATATTTCTAACAATGATATCAGATATTTCCAACACCTTACGGCGGTAAAAGATTTTTGATAATTTTAAATAAAAGACAAAAATCTAGAATATTAAGAAATATATGAAGACCAGCACTTACCAAATTTATTATCAACATATTCTAAAACTAAATATATGCAAGTAAGTATTGATAAAATATAAAATTAAAATAATATGGAACATAATCATTTTATTTTTAGATAAAATGCGGGATAAAATAATATAAAATAATTATACTTCTTAACATTACACACATTCATTAAATTTTAACAATTTCTCAAATGTTTACACTGAACCAATTTTCACTTTATTTTGTAGACGTTTTGATCTTCTTAAAGATGAATGTGATTCTTGATCTTTAGATATTCTTGGTGATAATGTTATAGACGAAACTGGAAGTCCAATTCTTTGAAGTTCAGTATCATATTGTACAGCTGATCTTTCTGCTGGTTTATTATAACATTGATTGAATATCTGTAGACATGGGCTGCATGATTTCGTTGAAGTCGGTTCTCTCGTAAAACAACAAAATCTCCGTATGAGATGGAAACAACCACACCATTTGAGAAAATTATAAATTATTATTAAAATTATTATTCCTACAATAATTGATAGCAATGTAGTGAACCATTGTGACTTCTTCACTATAAATGGTTGATTTATTTGGTTTTGCAGCTGTTCATCGAATTCTTTTAATTTATGTTCTGCAAATTTTAATTCATGTAGGTCCAGATTAGTAAGTTGAATGGTATTTAAATGAATATCATTAAGTGATAAATTTTCCTTCAATTTCAAACAACAATCATCTTCGGTTATACTTGTCAACGGGATAATGTTTGTTAAATTTGAAGTCATGATGGTCATGTGTGTTTCAAGTGTCACTTGACTAGTATATGCTTTACAATCTGTGGAAAGTTGAAGGATTCCAATTTTATTTAAAATTACTTCTTGTGAATTTTCACTTTGTTGACAGAGTACCGTTAATTGAGTTGGGTAGGTTATGATATAGAACCATTCATTGTTTCGTAACGGGTGCCAAATTTCTAAATTTGCTATTAGGTTTCTCTTTACACATGATTTTGGTATTTCAATTGTGGTTTTCAAGAACAACTGAATTCCACATACATCAACATCAGTTTTCCTTAGGGTTGGAATTCCCTGACATAGCCATTGGTTTGGCATGTATTCCTCACATTTTTCAAGGTCATTCATCATTATGTAATAAGTTCTCGTTGTGGATACAAGGATATAATTATTAGAAGGTTCAATATAAGAAAAGAAGGTAGGATCTGAGTGCGGGGATGGTATGGAAAACATTTGATACAAATCATATTCGTACATACTTCTGATTGGAATTTGAAACGAAATTATTAATAAATTATCCTTTATGAATGATTTTAGAGTTATTATTTTATAATAATGATATACATTTTCAGTAGATAAAGGAATTGGCAACATACATTTTGTTGATATTTTTGATAATTCACTGAACAATTGTTCAGGTGAAAGTATATTATAATTTATTGTTCCATTTTGAATCAAAGATACATCATTTACATAATTATCTAATAGTGTTAACATTTCATCTGACATCTCGATCAACAAAATCATATGATTTGATATTTCTACTTCCGATTCTAATTTCTTTCTTGCATTTCTAGATTCATTCACAAAATTATTGAATTGATACTGATTTAAATTTAAAATTGCAATATTCTGGTTCATCCTAGATATTGAATTATTAAAATTAGATATCGTTTGTGACATAATTGACACTTGTTGTTGCATTAATATTTCAGTATGCTTCTGATTAGACATTAAAGAATTTATAGAATTGGTATAAAATTCTGCATCATCAGCATCCGGTACACCGAATAACCATTTCAAACCATCTCCTATTCCATTTATTAAACCGCGTCTTCTTCTATTATGAATGATTTTTAATTGGTGAGATATAATACGAAATGCTTGTTTGATTAATTCAATTTTATTGTGAATAAATTTTAATTGATTCCTACAATCAAAAATATAATGTTCAGACACTGCTAAATTACAAATATTTATAGATTTACCATAATAGGTTCTAATTGTATTAATTTGTTCATTTATCAAAGTAAGATTGTAAAATGACAGTAATGTATATTTTTGATTTGAAATTTGAGTTTTGCCTAAATTATAATATAATAAACCTGATGAAGAATTAATAGGTTGGACTTTATAATTTTGATGAGCTTGGACCAGGATCAAAGATTGAAGTATTAGAATTACAAGGTAATGATTCTGCATCTTCATTTTCACTTTCGTTATGTCCTGAAACAATATATGGTTTTAAGAGATTGAAATGATATGTTTTTAATTTCTTAGGAGTAATTTGAAGTGTGGCAGTTTGATTGTTATGAATTTGCAATATTTTAAAAGGACCTTTGAAATTTGGTGCTAATTTTTTACCTTTTCCTGCTACATCATATAGTAGTACCATATCATTTTCATTAAAATTATAAATTTTATTATGAGTTTTATCATAATATATTTTGGATTTTTGTTTAGCTTGGATTTGATTTTCCCTAGCTGTTTCTCGAATAATCTGTAATTTATTTGTCAAATCATTGGCCAAATCTGAATAATTCGCTTTATGTTTAGGATCATTTAAATAATTTGGTATTCTTGCTAGTTGCCCAAAGACTAATTCATATGGTGTTTTTTTTGTAGCTTTGTGTACACCTGAATTATAACTATATACTGCAAAATTTAAGAATTCATCCCAATTAGTACTATCTTTGTTGGTGTAACATTTAAAGTAATCTTTTAGAGTTAGATGAGTTCTTTCCAATGCACCATTGGATTGTGGATGATATGGGGATGAAAGTTTATGTTTGATACTAAGAATTTTATTAATTTCTTTAAATGTTTGAGAAGTGAATTCCGTTCCTTGGTCTGATAATATATTTTGAGGAAATCCAAATTGAGTACAAAATTTCATGAAATGTATTGCAACCGTTTTGGCTTCATGGTTAGGAATTGCGTAAGCCTGAATAAATTTTGTTAGGTCATCTTGAAGAGTAAGTATAAAACGATTTCCATTAAAAGTTTCCTGAAGAGGACCTACTATATCCATAGCAATTTGTTCACAAAATCTAGTAGAAGTTGTAGTAATCTGCATTGGACTTTTATTTTTTTTAAAATCAGTTTTAGATAATTGACAAGTTGGACACTTTTTAATATAAGTTCTGATATCTGATTTCATATTTTCCCAAAAGTAATTTTCTTTGCTTCTTTCATAAGTTCGGTCAAAACCTTGATGACCTGAAATTGGTGAATCATGATTTTCTCTGAGTGTATCCTGTATTAATTCAGGATCGGTTAAAGTAATTCTTTCTTCATATAATATTTCATATTGAAAATTATGGAACAAATAATAAAGCAAACTATAATATGTTTGTAATTTTATAATGTTATTTTGTTTTAACATGTCAGTAATGACAAATGATTTTACATTATTGAGCTCTAATAACATTTTTAAATTATAGAGAGTTTTATATAAATCATCATAATCTGCAGAATCTAACACATGTTGTTTTATAAATGCAAGATAGATTTTTTGATTTGATAAAGTTTTTAGATTAATTTCAGTAATCTGTGGGTTTTTAATCAAATTTTGACACTTTTCTTTTATATAGTCTATATGTTTATTTGAATTAGAATAATCACAAGATAATGGAATTACTAGATGTTTAATTTTTGAAAGTGGTAATTTAACTCTATTTGGCTCTGGAATATTCCTTTCTCTTTGATGAAACCTTTTAAAATTTTCAAAATTAATTTCTTCATTTTCTAAAATATTTACATCGTGAGTAATTCTACTGAGTGCATCAGCGTTGGTATTATTTGAACCCTTTTTATATTTAATTTCGTATTCATAATCCATGAGTTTTAATCGCCATCTAGATAATCTAGAATTTGGATCTTTAATGTTCATCAACCAAGTAAGTGGTTTATGATCAGTAACAATTTGGAATTTTTGACCATACAAATAAGGTCTAAAATGTTTGCAAGAATCAACAACTGCCAATAATTCTTTTTCAATTGTTGAGTAGTTGACCTCCGCCTTATTTAATGTTCGAGAATAGTATGAAATTGGAAGATCTTTACCAATTTCTCCTTGGGAAAGAATTGAACCTATGGCTTCATTTGAAGCATCTGTAGTTAAGATAAAAGTTTGAGAAAAATTTGGAAATTGTAGTATTGGTTCTGTTGTTAGAATAATTTTTAATTTTTGAAAAGCATCCTCACACTTATCAGTCCAATTAAAATCTTTGGATTCTTTTCTTAACAATTGAGTTAAGGGTTTTGATAATTGAGAAAAGTTATTAATAAATTTACGATAATATCCGACAAGGCCAAGAAAAGATTTAATATCTTTTTGATTTCTGGGTGTAGAGATTTGTGTAATGGTTTTAATTTTATTGGGATCTGGTTTAACTCCTGCATCTGATATTATATGTCCTAAATAAGAGATTTCTTTGTGAAGAAACTCACACTTATCTGGCTGTAATTTTAGATTATGATTTTCTAATTCTTTAAATACCGATACAAGTTTTTCATTATGATCTTTCAAAGTTGAACCGTAAATCACAATGTCATCCAGATAACAAAACATTTAGTTCCTTGTAAACCTGAGAGGACTACATTCATTAATCTAGCAAAAGTAGATGGACTATTCCTAAGACCAAAGGGCATTCTGTTAAATTCATAATGACCTGATGGTGTAGTGAAAGCAGTTTTTGCTTTATCACTATCTGCCATTTCAATCTGGTGAAAACCAGAGGCTAAATCTAAGGTGGAAAAATATATTGATTTGCCTAGTTGATCTAGTATGTTCTCTATGTTAGGTAAAGGATAAGAGTCTCCAATAGTTATATCATTTAACTTTCGATAATCAATGACCAACCTCCATTTTTTCTTTCCCGATGCATCAAGTTTCTTTGGTACAACCCAAACTGGACTGGACCAAGGTGAAAATGATGGTTGAATGATATTGTCATCTAACATTTTATTAATTTGTATATTTACTTCGTTTTCAAATATTTTAGGATATCGATAAATTTTGCAAGAAATTGGTGCATCATTTTTTGTAGGAATTGTGTGTTTTATTGTAGATGTGGTTGATAAATGATCACCAAGTAAGTGAAAAATATGAGAATAGTGTTTACAAATCTCCAATAGACTATATTGTTCTTCCTTATTTAAATGATCTATGCGAATATTATTAATTAACAAATTCATCCTATCAATATTTTGATTAGTTTGTTGATATTTATTTTGAGTAAAATAAATTTGATTTTGTGGAATGATTTCTTCGATTTCAAAAGTTGGTTGTTCAACTGTTATTTCAATATCATTGAGATTTAGGATAGGAATTTTTGTTTTTTTATTATTGTTTGTTATTAATAAATCTGGCACAAAAACATTGTTAGCAATTTGTGTTTTAGGAAGAAATCCCTCAGGAAGATTATTTGATATATTTACTTCCATTATTACTTCGGTTCTAGGAGGAATTTTTATTTTTTGCCTATTAATTTCAAAATTAATTGGAACTTTATTAATTACAATCATTTCATTAACATAATCAATTATAGCATTATTTTTTTTGAAAAAATCATTTCCCAATATACCATCAAATTGTGTTGAAATTTTTGATGCATTGATAACATGTATTTTATGTTCAATATTTAAATTTTCTGAAAATAATTTTAAATGTGCAGATCCTAAAGAATATATTGGATTGTTTGGATTAATTCCATTAATCTGTATAATATCTGCTTTATTTAGAGGAGTTTGACTTGGAATTTAAATATCATGTTTAATCAATGACGTTGTTGCACCACTGTCAATTAAAAACGTTACAAAAGGATTTGGAGAATTTTGAATTTTGAATTTAAGTGACCTTAATTCATTATTATTCAATTCTTGGTTATTACTTATGAAATGTTCAGTGATGGAAATGCCGCTTGAAGATCGTCCGTTTGTGGGGCATTGGTCACATCGGACGGTTGCAAGTTTAAATGGTTAACTTTTGGATTGTAATTTTGAGTTTGATTTTTAAATTGTCTTTTTCGACATTCATCAATAGTATGACCTTTGTTTTTGCAATAATTACAAAACTTTGATTGATAATTTGAGCTTGATGGCTTATTGATGTTTAAATTAGAATTAGGAATATTTGTTCCCGATTGAATTGAATTTGGATTAGTGAATCTTTGCATATTATTACGTTTCTTCCTACAATTTTGAGTGGAATGATTTGATTTCTTACAAATTGTACAATAATTTCCTTGTTGGGAATGATTCTTAAAACGTGTATAATTGGTTATCTTTTCTTCTTGTAAAGCTAACATATACGCTTCATTCAATGTACTTAAATCTCTTGCTCTTAGCATTTGTGATATTTCCGGTTTGCAATGAATGATAAACCTACGCAAAGCTGTTTGTTGAATTGCGCGACGTAACCCTGGAAGATCATCTAAATTTTCACAATTATTTGTTTCACTTTGAATACAATCGTTTTTTGTTTTTTCAATGCGCTTAAAGAAATCTGTTATCGTTTCATTAGAAAATTGTTTGATTGTCTCAAGTTCTTCATGAGCTTGCACAAGATGTTTTGTATGACTATAGTATAACTTAAGTTTTTGTTTTAAGTCCGTCCATGAATGAACGTCTGACATTTCAAGTTCATTGATAACGTTAGTTGTAAGTTGAGAAACAATATATAACAATAGACTATTTTGTTGACTTCGAGATGCCAAAGAATATGCGCTATTTGCATTTTGAATGAAAGTATTAAGTTCAGTACGATCACCATTAAATTGTTTAATAAATTTGAACAATACAGCAAGTGGTAATTCTTCAGCATTATCATCTGAATCTGAATCATGATTATTAGAATGACTGGATTGACCTGAATTCGTAGGTTGATCGTCAGGCATGTTGAATAGATTTGTTAGATCAGGATAGAGAGGAATGATGATATTTTTTGAGAACAAATTAAAAATGAATATGACTTACTTTTTTGTGAGTAAGATGAAACCTTCTTGGTTTTATGGATTTGAACCCTGTTCTGGGATGTAGTAGATTTTGCAGACCCTCTTGAATTGAGGAATGTAGTAGAATAATGAACCTCGATGGTTTTCTGGGTAGCCTCCAATTGGCCGGTGAACTTCCGTTCAGTACCACAGAAATATTCAGGATGTAGATGAGAGTTCGATTTCGTGAAGAGTTGAAACTCACAGTGAAAATAAACCAAACGCCCGTGATTATTTCACCCGATTTGAACAAATCCCTCTTCTGACACCAAAATTTTATGTTGTAAGTCTCTTTCACAAGACAAAACAAATAAAAGTACGTCTTCTGACACCAGGGCAGCTTTTATGATGAAGCTCCGAAAAACACTGAGTTTAATAATGCACTAATGTTCACAAATCGAATTGATAATGAGATTTGTTTAAATAAATGTTCAATTTTGTGAGGTGTTTGAGTAAAACAATAAACAACCTTTAACTTATTTATTAATGCGATATAAAATAATAATAGAAACGATGTGCAACGATTAACGACAAAGTTAATACTAACTCATTAATTAGCACTGCTCTTCTTCATTTATCTGTATATGTGGTTTTCTTATCTAACCATAATGAAGCTATTGTTTATGAATATTTCTAACAATGATATCAGATATTTCCAACAAAGTGTTAAATGTTGTTTTATTCTTTATATAGTTTTGTAATTTTTGTACTTCCTCACCCTTCCTTATCAGATATGCTTCGCCTCGCAATTGCAAACTTATTGCTCATCAAAAAAGTGTCACTTTAAATCCTAATAATACATCAGGTACTCGATACAGTAAAATTATGTTTGCAATACTTCCTCTTCGAAAGAAATAAAAAAAAATAAAACTGTAATCAGATAAATGGCAAATCGATGGCAAATCGATTACACCTCAGATTACACTAAATTTTCGTTATTTGCGTACCTAAACTTTCTTTTACAAACACCACAAAATAACCACAAGAAAAGAACCGCGATTGCAGAGCACATTTGTGAAAAACAATTTGCAAAATACATAATTAACGGTAAATTTGCGACCATCATTGAAATGTTGACAATTTTTGGCTATTCTTGATTATCAACCGGCAATTATTAACTAAATGACCAATGAATGTCGCAACAGAAACTATTGCATGATTCACACCAGTGCAAAACTGCAAATAGCATCATATACAATTTAATATCAAAAAAGATTTTGCAAAATCTTTTTAGTTTATGATGATAAGTAAATGTAGATGACCGCAAATTCTGAATAATTTAAATAAAATTTTACATACCGAAGTTTTACTTGTCGCAGTTTTGGTACTCTAGATCGATAATTGCCCTTAGTTTTATGGGTAAAACCGAATGTTTTTTTCCTTACACATGCATGCAAAACCCTCGATTCGTCACCGTTTTCAGGCCCCCAAAATGGCCGAATGCCGCACCGAGCGCAAAGGAAATACGCAAATAACTTTCCCTAGTGCGAAAAATATTTTGCGCACTGATTTTTACTATCAGCGCCATCTAGCGTCTGCCACCGCACAGGACGCAAAATATTTTGCGTACTGATTACTAAGTGCCACCTAGCGTCGCTCATGGTTATCGCCCGACCGCTCATTCTTCATTGTTTTTTCAAGCAGCGTGTAGTGCGTCAAGTGAGTGATAACTGATAATCAGCAAAGAATTTCGAACAGTATGGATTTCGACGACGGGGACAATGATGACGATTATAAACAGCTACAGCAAATCATCGATGAAGCTGACGACATCGTCTTAAACTTATTGCCAACGAAATCTAAAATCAAATACATGGCTGTCTATGAAAAGTTCGTGCAGTGGAGGAGAGAGAAAAACATTGCACCACATGCCATGCGTGAGGAGGTTATGTTGGTGTACCTTAATAAACTCTTCAAGGAGGATAAACTTAAACCACTAACGGTTTGGTCTCGATATTTGATGCTTAAAATCACCTTGCTCGGATGTGAAAATATTAATATGAAACAATGGGACAAAGTCTCGTCGTTTATGAAAAAACAAGCACGAGGATATTGTCCGAAGAAAGCAAAAATTGTCACAGCCGAAGACATTTAAAAGTTCTGCTCGCAAGCCAGTAGACAAAGGAGGTATGTTCTGGACCCTCCGGACTAGTTCCGACTCTTTCTAACACATGAGAGGATATATCGTTCTCACTCGCACTCATTACAAGTATTAATTTTTTTGGCAGTGGTAGTACTGACGTCGCGCGAGATTTGAAATGGTAATTACGTCACACATTATCGTTGGCAACACTGTTTAACCGGAAAATTTTAAATTTAAATTAAGTATCCCTTAAACACGTCATACAACCCCACAAAATATCTTAAAAAATCAATAATATTTTTAAACCCTTCAG